>PVIC010000132.1:16724-75153 GCA_004025085.1 Thryonomys swinderianus | reverse complement strand
TTAATTTCCAGAGGAAACTCACTACATCCCACAAACAGCATAGGTGTGCTTGAGTTGTTTCATATCTTCTTCTTCATTTGATATTGTGGGACATTTACTTTTAGCTATTTGGGTGAGAGTTCAGTGATATCTCATTGTGGCTTCACTTTGTGCTGTGCTGATTACTAATGATCAATATATTTTAAATACTCACTGACTATTTGATTCTCTTCATTTATTAACCATGCATGTAATTTTTCTTATTTAGTAAAACAATAATAAATTCAAATTAGTTGAATTTTATTGTTTTTTGGCTTTGTAGGAGTTCTTTGAAATGAATCCTTTGCCAGATACATGGATCACAAATATCTCCTGCCAGTCTACAACTTGCCTTTTTACTTTTTTTTTTTTTTTTGAGACAGGGTCTCGCTTTGTAGTTCAGGCTAGCCCTGAGCTCACTATGTAGTCCAGGCAAGACTTGAACTCAGTAATCCTCTTGCCTCTGCCTCCCAAGTGCTGGGATTACAGGCGTGAGCCACCACGCCCAACTGCTATTGCTATTTTTATCAAGTATTTACATTGCTTTTCGCCTGGCTCATGGTATTTGACTTCAGAGTCACGCTGCTTTTGTGTACTTGTTTTCTCTCTCTCACTCTCTCTCTCTCTCTCACACACACACACACATTTTTCTAATAAGAAGGAAATAGCTAACATTGTTAAGTGTACATGTAAATTAAGGCAAGAGTAACTTAGTTCTGAGTGAGGGCATTTTGGATGATCCTAGAATAAGAAAAACAGTTATGATCTTTATATAGCCAGCACTGGCTCCCTGAAAGCCTTGTTTACTACTTTCATATTCTCTGCTCTGTATTAAGTAGCTGGAGTAATGAGCTGTTTATGTATACCCCAAATCTGTAAGTTGAAATTTAAATTCCCAACATGGAAAAGTGAGCTTTGGAAGATGGTTCAGTCACGAAAGAAGCTCCCTCATAAATGGGGTTGGTACCCTTTTAAATAAAGAGCCACCAGAGCTGCCAACCCTTCTGCCTGGGAGAGCACAGAAAACATGGCTGTCCATGAAACCGAAAGTGGCCCCTCACGAGATGCAGAATACATCCGTACCTTGACCCTGGATGTATTAGCTTCAATAACTCTTAGAAGTAAATGTCTGCTGTTTATAAACTAACCAGTAGCAGCGTGAATGAACTAATGAGTTGAGATTTCCAGATAAGTAGGTATTATGATATTGTAATGATCAGCAGGCAGACAGGTTGGACTTAACTCGTTTGAATAACTGAGAATAATAATTTTCAAGACAATATAATAGTACATATTTATTTACATATTGTGATTTTATATAAAATAAACTTAATATATAAAAAATTTTAAATTATAGTTTGTATATTCAATTAATAAATTCAATATATACATTAATATACTAATAAAAAGCTATAATGATTAGATACATCTTTGGTATGCCTTTATCACAAAATTGAACTATCTCCTGGTCTGCTTCCTTATAAGCTTGTTTCCCTTTGTACTTTGCCTTATCTACAGATCCTGAAACATTTCCCACCTGAGCACTGGAACGCCTGATAACAGATCTAATTTTAGTTACCAGGAACACAGCATCAAAACCATAATAGCTAAATCTTGGAAAAAGCCCAAATGCCCATCAACTGGAGGCTGGATAAAGAAGACATGTTTTTTTGAAAAAAATAAATAAATAAAATGGAGAATCACTAGCCATAAAGAATGATAAATTAGACTCATTTATCCTCAAATGGATATACCTTGAGGACATATTCATAAGTGAAATAAGTAGGACACGGATGTGTAAATATGGCATCATTTCTCTAGTATAAGAACTGAAAGTATAAATGAGGTCCAGAATGTGTGATTGGAATTGTGAAATAGGAAGCAAATGTTCACAGGGAAAAGGGAAAGGGGGAGGGGAAAGTAAAGAACATAAATAAAAATTTGATAGTGAAACAAAAAATGGAAACAAAGCTTATGTGTATGGGGAAGGTTGTAGGGAGAGGAGGGGAATGGGGAAAAAATGAGAATCAAGATGTGTTATGTTTTTGAAATGTGATCATAATATATGTGATCATATATTTGTAATATATGTGATCACATGTGATCACATAATATAATGATATTATATATCATTATACACACACACACGCACACACACAAATAAAATCAATTTCAAAAAAGAAAACGTCCTTTAAGGAGTTCCATCTAATTTGCTGGCTCACATCTGGGTATTTCCATGTGCCGATCCTCCCCTCACAGCCTCTGGAGATGTCTGCAGGTGAGTGGGTGCGCACCCCGGCATCCGGTGGGCAGATGTCGCAGATCACACAACATCCCACTGTGGATTGGACCCCACATAAATCAGTGATGGGGCTTCAAACAGCAGTAGTGTTGAGCTTGAGAAATCTTGTTCTTAGTACACCATGAGCACAAAAATAGATAAGTATAACACAAGAGGGTAAATTTAAGGAAAAGCATACTATAGTAATACAGTACTGCAGGGCTATTTTTGAAGGCATATTCTTTCTTCTATAGCTGCATTAAAGTATACTTATTATGGAAAATTTTAAATGTACAAGGGAAAAGGGTGTTTTTAAAGGTCTGGAATGAACTTAAACCATTATCACTATCTACTCAATTTTATATTTATTTATATGTGCTTCCAAGGGACAAGGGGTTATTTTTTCAAACGTAACTCTTTATTTTTAATGACAGATAAAAATTCCAGTGAATACGGGCCAGAGGATTAGCTCAGTGATTCCAGCACCTGCCTCGCAAGCGCAAGGTCCTGAGTTTGATCCCTGGTAACCACATACAGTGCTGGGCGTGGAGACTCAGCACCCACCAGCAATCAATACCACATACCACAGTGCCGGGTGTGGTGGCTTATGCCTGTAATCCCAACACTCGGGAGGCAGAGGCAGGAGGATTGCTGAGTTCGAGGCTTGCCTGGGCTACATAGTGAGCTCAGGGCCAGCCTGAACTACAAAGCGAGACCCTGTCTCAAAAAAAAAAAAAAATCCAGTGAATAAACACATTCTTTACAAAGAAAAAACCTAAATAGGTAGTTTGTTTGGTTAGTTATTAATAATTCTGGCCCCCTACTTTCCTATATCTTCTAAGTTTGAGGTGAAAAGCAAGAGCGTTGAACTCTTGCTTGCTTTGTAACTTGCTTATTTGTACATTTTTTTCAGAACACTCTATGTTGAATGACAGTAGCTGGACAAAGATCTAACCTGCACAACTGGCCCAGTTTTGCTTTGGCACAACTCAAAGACCTGATTAAAGCGCAGTTGACATCCAATCTGTCCAGTCAAGAGAAGATAACACCTAACTGCATCCCTACTTCAGGTTCATGCTTCATTCATCAGAACAGGATGTAATTTCTCATTCTGCATGGTATCTTCAGGAGAAACAAAATCATACTGAAATAGAATTTCACTCGTTTCTGCATGTAGGCAACAGGAGGGGGAGTGGAATTTAAATTTGATGGGAGAAGCCAGCCAAGGAAAATCAAAATGGAGCTTATGAAAATGAGTCAAGAAAGGGGAAAGGCATTCAAATGAACTTTTGCTTGCTGACTTCCTTTTGGGAGGTGTGTCTGTGTAATGGGCAGAGCAGAAAGCTCTACGGGTTTCCTGGAGGTCAATCACTTGGCTTTGGAGGGAAATACGTGGGTTTTCTTAAGTCTAAATCACAAAAGAAACAGAACCTGAAGCCAAACTAATTGCAAGGATTGGGACAAAATGCATATTATGGGGCATGGAAAAGTAAATGTTTAATAAGTAGCCAGTACTATCTGCTGAAAGATATTTGTGTTTCTCCATTCTGTTAAGATGGTCGAAAATGTAGATGTCCCATATGGTGGCCACCACCTGTGTGTGACCAAAGAGCACTTGAAATATGGCTGGTCAGCACTGAGATGCGCTGTGGGTATAAAATTCTCACCCAGTTTACAAAGCTTACTTTGAAAAAGAATATAAAGATTTTCATCAAAAATTTTATGTTGCACTGAAGATTTAGCTCCGTGGTTCCTGTGCCTGCCTAGCAAACACAAGGTTCTGAGTTCAGTAACCACATATAAAAATACCAGGTGTGGTGACTCACACCCACCAGCAATCAGTACCACATTCCACAGTGCCGGGCGTGGTGGCTCGTGCCTGTAATCCCAGCACTCAGGAGGCAGAGGCAGGAGGATTGCTGAGTTTGAGCCCTGACTGGAGTACATAGTGAGCTCAGGGCAGGTCTAAACAACAAACAAAGCCGGACCCTGTCTCAAAAAAAATTATGTTGATTATACATTAAAATGATGATATTGTGGATATATTGACTAAAAGAAAAGAAATTCATTAAAATTATTATATAAATATATATTTAAATTTAATATATATTTATATATTATTTATTATAAATATATATTAATATATATTTAATTTAAATATATATATATTTTTGAGACAGGGTCTCACTTTGTAGTTCAGGCTGGTCCTGAGCTCACTATGTAGCCCAGGCAAGCCTCAAACTCACAGCAATCCTCCTGCCTCTGCCTCCAGAGTGCTGGGATTGTAGGTGTGAGCAACCAGGCCCAGCACTGTGGTATGTGGTACTGACTGCTGGTGGGCATGAGTCGCTCTGCCCAGTATTGTATGTGATTACTGGGGATCGAACCAGGGACCTTGTGCTTGCTAGGCAGGCACTGGAAATCTCTGGCCCATAAATATACTTCTTTTAAAAAATGGACTATTAGAAAATTTGAAACAGAAATGTTACAGGCATCATCTTTTTCATGTTTAGCTCTGGTTTCCATGATACCTGTACTGATATCCTTAGAGTACTGTCTTGCCAGGGATTTAGCTCAAGTGTTACCACACCTGCCTTGGAAGCATAGGGCCCACATTTGATCCCCAGTATCACAAAAATAAACTAACAAACAAATAAATAAATAAAGTACTGTCTTGCTTTGGACTAAATGCATTATTGTTGGCTTGGTCGGCCTGCTTGGGCAGGTGGAACCTGGGGAATCACAGCTGTGTCTTCTGAAGAGCCTTTGTTGAAGTCCAGATTGTCAGCACATTGGCCCCTCAAAACTTCATCACCCTTTTGACACACAGACATAACCCCTCTGTGAGCACACACAGCTTGCCTTTTACAAGAAAATGCTAGCTTCAGCAGCTTGGCAGCTCTTTAAATATGCTCCCATCATGTCTTTGCGTTTGTTTTTTGTTTTGAGACAGGATCTCGTTTTATAGTTCAGGCTGGCCCCAAGCTCACCATATATCCCAGGCAAGCCTATAGCTCTGCAATCCTTCTCCCTCTGCCTCCCGAGTGCTGGGATTATAGGCATGAGTCACCACGCCTGGCATTGTTGTATCCCGGGATTGAACCAGTGACCGTGCACTTGCTAGGCAAGCGCTGAAACCACTGAGCTAAATCTCCAATCCTCATGTACATTTTTAAAAAGTAAAGGTAATAGTTCAGGAAAATAGTCTCATAACAAATCACGTTTCAAGCATGAAGAGACAGCATTTTGGCCACATATATCTGGGTCCGTTTCCCAGATGCTATTTCTTTCAGGTTCACAGTTGAGTGGTACCGGTTAAGATTTTCCTTAGATTGGGAGTAAGAACCAAGGACAAAAGGCCTATTATTTTTAAAAATTACTTATATTTAAAACTGTGGTAAACTATACATACTACAAAATTTGCCAGTTTCACTGTTTTTTAGTATACGATGCAGTGGTGTGAAGTTCACTCAGGCTGCTGTTCAGCTGTCATTACCATCCATCCACAAAGCTCTTCATCCCCTAAACAGAAACTATCCCCACTAAACAGATCTCCACTCCCTTCCAGCTCTTGGCAACCACTGTTCTACTCTGTATCTTTATAAATTTGACTATTTCAGGTACCACATTTGAGTGGAATCATACAACATTAGTTTTTGAAAATCTAAAGCATCTACCAATGTGGTTCCTCACAAGTCATTAGGGGAAAAATGACTCATTAATTATTATTAATTATAATAACAATAATAATATTAATAAATATAATGTTATACTATATTAATATTAATATAAATATAATATAATAATAAATATAATAATATTATTAATTATTATTAGTCCACGTAATGGATCTTCATGTATTTTCCCACACCCCCAGGGGCTTTACATCCACAGACACTTTTGTGCAGGCTTCAGAATCACAGATGATTATAGACATTTGTGTGTAAGTCTTAGTCTGAGAGTGGAGTCATCACTATTTTCTTAGGAGCTGCTGCTTCTTTTGATGTTTTAGAGTTGACTTAACTTGACAGCTAATGGTTAAATGTTAACTGGCTAGTCTAAATGGAGTCCTGTGACGCAATCAGCTTTGACATTTATTTTCTGATTGAATTGTGAGCCTGTCGTCCGGAAGGCAGGCTCTGCCCCCACCTGGGCTTTGGTCTCCCTGGGGCGCCTCCTGACTTCTGTTCACCCTCCATTGCGTTGCCTGGAAAGCCTCTGCAGCTGCTGCACGCCACGGTGATGGGTAACAGGTGCTGCCCATTAGGAGTGATGGTCCCCAGGCTTCCCCAGGCGCGCCAGGAAAGAGTATGAGAGACTCTGGGAGGTCACGGGCAAGGGTAAAGAAAGCATATCCTTATCTGTCATATCTTAAATTATAAAATTGTGCAGGAAATTACTACACATAATTATTACTAGAGAAAACCATCTATGAGAAACATGGAAAATAAGTAGTTAAAAGTGATACCCTCTGTTATTGGGACCAGGCATAACCTCTCTTCAACTAGGTTTGTAAAACTATGTGTGTATTTATTTTTAATTTAAAAAAACTCATATATTTAAACTTACCAATCACCTTATGGTTTTGAGAACGTTGCTGAATTTACAGTAGCTATTTTGTGTTATGTTTTTCCAGTTATGAATATTAGAAATAAATGAGGCAGGTATGGCAGCTCACACCTGTAATCCCAGCATTCTGGGAGGCTAAAGGATGGGGATCAGAAATGTAAGGCCAGCCTAGGGAACTTAATACTTTAGCAAGATTCTGTATTAAAATTTAAAAATGAAAACATTTTTTACATAACCAGGGATATAGCTAAGTGTGAAGCCCAGAGTTTAAATCTCCCAATACTTCAACAAATAAATAAGTAGACAAGCCTTATTCTGTAAAAATCTAAAATTTTGGGTGAAAAAATGATTTGAAATGTATTGGGATGTATACAAACATAGTTCAGAAAACATTAAGAAAGTTATCAGTATGGCTGAGGATTTATTTCAAGTGGTATCATGCCTACCTTGGGAGCACAAGGCCCCGAGTTGATCCCCAATACTGGAAAAAAAGAAAGAAAGAAAGAAAGAAAGAAAGAAAGAAAGAAAGAAAGAAAGAAAGAAAGAAAGAAAGAAAGAAAGAAAGAAAGAAAGAAAGAAAGAAAGAAAATCAGTAAAATTAATGATTATTCTAAGATAGTATTAAAGTCCAAATTTAAAATGTTGAGAAAAAAATGAATCAAATGAAAATGGACATACCTTAAGGACATACTCATAAGAGAAATAAATAGGTAACAGATGTGTAAATACAATATCTTTTCTCTGGTATGAGAATCTGAAGATGTAAATTAGTTCTAGAATGTATAATAGATATTGTGAAATAGAAAATCTTCAAAGGGAAAGGGTAGGGGGAAGTAACAAGGGGAAAGAAAAAACTAAGATGTTAGAAAAGGAAACAAAGTATGTGTATATAAGGGATGGGGGTTTGAAGGGTGAGTAGGGGAATGGGAAAAAATGAGAATTAAGTCGTCTCCTATACTGGTACAAATTCTCAATACTGAGTGTGATTGTGATGTGTATATAAAATGCACCAATAAAGAATTCAATTTAAAAAATGAATCAAGTGAAAAATTATTTTTCTTTTTACTTTACTAATATATACTTTATGTATGTCTTCGTAAATCAGGCTTTTCTACTTATATATTACCTTAGGTATTTAAAATATCTGTTTATATGTTATAGTTACATTTTAATAAAAATGACTTTGTAAAACAATAAATACACAATGTTAATAAAGTATTACATATGACATATTCTCATGAAGCTGGATTTAAATTTGTATGCTGTCTGAGTTTTACTCTCATAAGTATATTGTCTTAATCTTGGGATCTAATGTAGCTACGGGTCTAAGTGATGAGCAACCTGAAATGATTCTATTAAAGACAAACACGTGAGCTTCCTGGGCTCTCTGTCCAAGAGCAGGGAAAGGCTGCTGGGAGCTCAGCTTCTGAAGAGAGAGGAGACTAAAACTCTTCACACGAAACAAGAGACTAGAACCAGGAGGGATCTTTATTTTAACCACTTTTCTCCTCTCCCACATGGGAAAAGCAGCCTAGAAAATAACGCTGACAAGTGTTGACCAGAGTACTTCTCAGTGTAAGCTGTGGCCTCCAGACTCAGTGTCACACCAGGTCTTCAGACCCGCGACAATCCACTATCTCTTGGGAGGGAACTTAGGTGACCACTGTCAGATCAGGTTCTGAAATAGGTATCCAGTCAGTTGGGACCATGGAAATGTAAATCACCAGGCAGGAAAGGGTGGGAGGAAGGACAAAGAACAAAATATAAAAGAGATGAAACCGCTTACTCCAAGTAGTTTGTTCACAGAAAGTTTATTTATTTTTTGATAAATTTTCCCATGAGTGTCTTACTTTAGTACTGGGAATGAGATTTTTAAAAATTTTGTTTTCAATTGGTCATTGTTATATGTAGGAATGCCGTGGTGGTTGTTGAGTTATTATCTATAGAATATGCTAAAATTTTTATTAGTTCTCATAGTTTGTAGATTCCCATGGGTTTGCTATGTAATCAAATCACCCACAAATAAGGGAAGTTTGCTTTTTTCCTTAAAGAAAACAAACAAACCTCTCATAAAGTGCAGTTCTACAAATAATACTACATGGAAGAGTCTATGTATATTATGAAAAATTGTTTAGAGCTTTCTTAAACAGTGCTCTTCACTGATACAGATTCAATTAAAATTTGAAAATTAAATCAATATACTGTTTTTTAGGAACATACCCATCATTTCAAGAATCTAGGCTTGTAAAAAGCAAGTGCTAAGAAGAGTGTGATTACTTCAAAATGTGTGATGAATCTTCTGCCTCATTAACACGTGAAATGCTCTTTCAAAGAAAAGAAGCAGAAGAAAGCTTTTCAGCATGTAGGTGGGTAGGAGAGCAGATCTACAAAGATGTGCACACACAGCAGCTTCCATTCCTTACAGATGTTGCCCTTTAGGTGGAACGGACTTGGGGTGGAGCCACCAAGATTCTGCACTTGTTAGAGACCAGGGATTAATTTTTTTTTTTTTTGAGACAGGGTCTCGCTTTGTAGTTCAGGCTGGCCTTGACCTCACTATGTAGCCCAGGCAAGCCTCCAACTCAGCAATCCTCCTGCATCCGCCTCTGGAGTGCTGGGATTACCAGTTTGAGTCACCACACCCGGAACTGTTTGTGGTTACCAGGGATTGAACCAGGGAATTTGCGCTTGCTAGACAGGCACCGGAACCACTGAGCTAAATCTCCGGCTCACCAGGGATTAATTTCTAACTTCATCTTCAGATTTACTGGAAGTTTTGAGGATGTAACTGTGCTGGGGCCATCCAGGCACTAGAAATAAGGTCAGACTCCACACTGGGACATCGTTTCCATCAGCAATTAACCTGTCCATGATATTAAGGCTCATAGAAAACTTCTTTTACAGTTGGCAACCAAACTGATTTATGTGGAAAATTCAAACAGGCAGTGAAAGGGACTGAGCAGAACAAAGGGATTTATTCCTTTTCAGATGTTTCTGTATCTGTGTTGTCACAATATGGATCAGTCATTGCTCTCACACATCACGATATATAAGAGGAAAATAAATTCATAGTCTGATTCCTGTTCTTCCCTCCTTCCCTGTTCCAGGTTTTCCTTTTCATGTTATGACTCTCACCAGTTTTAAGTTTGAAAGCTCTTCTACTGGAAAGCAAATAATCTGTATGAAATAACTTATGTTTCTTGGCAGGTAAAATTTAAGGTGGTCTAATGTACAAATAAGACAAAATAATGTGAGTCCTGTTGAAGGAAAAAATGGAGACTAAGAAAGTTCACTTGAGCAAGAAAAATTCTGCAACCAGACGGCCCTCAAGACTAAAGAAGGTCCCAAATGTCCCTATGTACAAGGGGTGAGTTACCTTTGTGTGTGGGGGGGTGGGGAGTGAGGAGACAGGGTCTAGTAATGCAGTCAGTTGTCTTTGAACTTGCTATGTCACTCAGCCTGGCTTCGATCTTTCCATCATCTTGCCTTAGCCTCTGGAGGGCTAGGGTTACAGACCGAAATGACACCTAAAGATTTCCTGATTGGTTCAGCTAGTTTGAATTTATATTTGGGCATAATTTCTGATCTTTATTTTGGGATTAGATGAGGGGTCAGTTGCTGTGACTGAGTTTGGGGTTAGCTGAAACTCAGCTTTGTGCTATAAGGCTGTCTTCTTGGGTTAGGTTATGTCTTGCTTCCACGTCAAGCTAGGTTATAGTTTACTATATATAGAGGCCACTTTTGGGGCCAAATTTCTTTTTTAAATACACAAAGTGATGTAGACTGAATTTGTTTCAGTTCAGTTCTTATGTGGAAGGAAGGCAAAGAGAAGGGAAGGGAAGAGACAGAGAGACAGACAGACAGTGACAAAGAGATGAAGAAAGAAAATTAAAAATGCAACCATTATACATGCGCTACAGGCTATACTGATGTTAACCTGTTATTGGCAATGGGCTAAATTGTGTGTTGGTTGCAGATATTACAACTGCATGTATAAAACTGTTCAAATAGAAAAGTACAAAAGCACACATCCTGCAGGCTATGAGTATCAGCATATGTGAGGACTCAAAGACAATAGAGGGAAAACCAGACAGAGCAATTTCCATTGGCCAGAATGCATGAATCTGGCCAGGAGCTGATGAAGCAGTATGTCTAATCACATCTCATTAGCCAGGCTGGGTCCTGCTCTGGTTCCTTCCGGCTGGATGAGGATGGAAATGATCAGTGTATACTAGGTGACAGGAATACTCATTCTGGGGTGTTGCTTTTAAGATGCATTTTTATTTGCTTTTAATGTATATTTGTACTTCTGAACATAGGATGTTGTCAGAGGTTCCATATCCACCCATGGATACATAAGCAAGTGATGTTGGGCCAGCCTCCCGTCTCATCCACCCAGTTGTCACTAGCGTCACCTCTGTCCCTGCCTGTGCTTACAGAGCATTCTCACTTGACACAAATAATTACAAATGTGCATTTCTACATTCTCTCTTTTGTTTATACTGAAAGTAGTGTATAGTAACCCCTTCAGAACCTTGCTTTTTTAAATTAACAATATATCCAGTTAGTATTATGACACATCAATACACAGCATGGGTCCTCAGCATTCATTTTGGCTGCAAAGTATTCTGCTGCATAGTTATTTAGTCCATCAGCTCTTATTGTTGGGTATTTGAGTTATTTCCAGTTTCTTTTACTCTTGTTTTGTTTTTGGTTTCTGCTACAATTATTATGCTGCGATGGAGATTTTATACAGACATAATCTTGCAACTATGCAAATATACTTGCAGAGTAAATATGCAGGTATAGAAAAGCTTGATCAAAAAGTAAATGCATTTGGAATCCTGATAAATGTTATCAATGACCCATCTTAGAGTTGATCCCAAGTTATATCCCTTTAATCCTTGTATAGCTGAACCTGATTTCCCATAGCCATCACCAGGAAAAACTGTATCATAACTTTTTAATGTTTTGTGCTTGACAAATGGAGAGTGATATCTCAGTGTTATCTTAATTTTAATTTCTTTCATTGTGATAGATATCTAATACTTCTAGGAACACATTGTTTCCTAGCTCATCTTTTGACATTATTTTAGTATATTTATATAGAATTTTAAATTTTTTTCATAATCAGTTATAATTTGAAAGTTTTTTTTTACCGTACTAAACTTACAACAAATTCTCTGTTATTTACTTCTATAATATTTACTACTCCCAATACTACTGCTGTTTACTTTCCTCATTGTCAAATAATAGACAACCAAAGTTGAAGGAAATGTTTATTTGGCTCACATTTTGTAAAGGTTTTGTCTCATTGTTGTCTGGCCCAAAGGCCAGGTGCCATGAAACAGGGAGATTGCAGAGGAGAAACAGTTTATTGCAGAGAGAAGGCAGCATGGCAGCAAGCAGCAAGCTACAATTGACAGGCAACATATTCTTTCTATCCCTTTATTTTGTATTCAGACTACCCACCCTTAGGGCTAGTAGCGCTCATATCCAGGGTGGGGCATCCTTATTCCAACCCCAAACTATCCCAAACCAATCAGTGGACTAATTAGTAATTACACACCCTTAATCTCAGCATCAGATACTCTAGATCCTGCCATCTCTGAAAAGCCCCACCTCTGACCACATAAAGCTCTGGGAGGACCTCTAGACACAAGCCATAATATTTCACCTCTGCTCCTAAAGACTCACATATATCCCTTTATGCAAAAGGCATTAAGTCCATCTCCAAGAGTTACCAAAGTCTTAACAGTTTCGGTATTGCTGAAAAGTCCAAGTCTAATGTCTCCTCTGATATTTAAGGCAAACTTTTAGCTGTGAGCTCCTGTACAAATGCAAAGAAAGTTAAACACTTCCAACATACAGTGACATAAGACAGGCACTTCCATTCCAAAAGGTACAAAGAGGAAGATACAAAGGAATGGGAACAAACCAAGACCAAAATCCAGCAGGGCATACATTAAATCTTGGAGTTTCACATCCAGAATCTCCAATAATCTATGGCAAGTTGTAAATGCCAAAGGGCTTGGGTGGCTCCTTCTTTATGTCGCTGCAGATGGTTGTAGCTCTCACAGCTTCTCTTGGGACTGCTTTGCCCTCTCCTTCAACTTTCCTTAGATGATTCATGTTCCTGGCTTCTTCAACCTTCAGGGTCTCTACTACACCTTCTGCTTCACACTCACAGCTTTATACACTGCCCTCTCAGGGACACACTGCCTGGCCTCCCAGGGGTTTTCTGAAATCTGGGTGGAAGCCTTCCTGACTCACAACTCTTGCATTCTGCATGTACCTAAATCCAGCACCATGTGGATGATGCCAAAGTTGGCCTCCAGATGGACCACTAGCCAGGCTACCTTCTCTCTTGGCTATAGGGGCAGACTACTTGGATTGCTGAGCACTGAGAAACAAGTCCCTAGGAAAAACTTCCCTAGGCTGCTGCCATTCTGGAATATGTTTCTCTGAGGCCTTTTTCTCAGTTATAAAGTCTTTCATTTTTGCAATTTTGAGGGTGCAAAGGTTAGAGTCCTGCTGGTTGTTGGGATGTTCTCAGTCCATCTTTTCTATTGTTTTCTGAAAATTTGGCTTTTTCATGCTAGTTTTTTCAGTGGCCAATTTTTCCTCTGTTCTGCCTTTATCAGCTGAAGCTTTACTGAAACATTCTTTCTGGCCAAAGTGAGAACATTTTAAGTCATTCTTGTGTGTTCTTTGATCTTCATTCTCAACATAAAACTGGTTAAAAGCCCCAAAGAGTGGCCATCACACAGTCTCAACATTAGACTGTCAAGGAATTTCTTCTGACAGATTAATTAGTCTTCCATCCTTAATTTCAGTCTCAGGCAAAGTTTCTGGATGTCAACAAAATGAAGACAAACATTCTTCGGAGGCATAACATACGTCGTCTGGAGTCCAACAGGTAATATTGTGCTTTTCCCATCAGAAACTTCCTGAGATTGTTCTTTAAGCAGTAAGTAGCATTTCTAACAGCATTCTGATTTTCTGAGTTCTCATCAGACTCATCAAGTACATCTTAAGGTATCCCAAGGTTACTTGTTCACTGGACCTCTTCAAAGGATTCCAAATCCTTCCCACAAGTCAGTTCCAAAGGCTCCTAAGCCACATGGTCAGGTACAGCCACAGCAACAGCCTTGCCTCTCTGGTACTTCTGATAGTTACTTCTACCAATGCTACTTACTTCTAGCTTTTGTGGGGGAAGCAGTGCTAGGAATCAAATCCAGAGTATTGTGTATGTTAGGTAAGCACTCTTCAATGAACTATATCCTCAGCCTCTAAGACAATACTTTCATGATTTCATATTTTAAACTTGTCGTCATCTATTTTAAACTGGTCTTGCTGTATATCACAGGTTATGGATTTACTTGTATAGTTATTTCTAGAATGTTCCTGTTGTACCTAAACCATGTAGCAAATAATCTATCTTTTCCTCCACTGATATTATACCACTATATTTATTTATTTATTTATTTATTTTTTGCTTTTTTTTGAGACAGGGTCTCGCTTTGTAGTTCAGGCTGGCCCTGAGCTCACTATGGTGCCCAGGCAAGCCACCGCAAACTCAGCAATCCTCCTGTCCCTGCCTCCCGAGTGCTGGGATTACAGGCGTGAGCCACCACGCCCCGGCATTGTGGTATGCGGTGTTGATTGTTGGTGGGCGTGAGTCTCCATGCCCAGCATTGTATGTGGTTACCGGGGATCGAACTCAGGACCTTGCGCTTGCGAGGCAGGCGCCGGAACCACTGAGCTAACCCTCCGGCCCTATACCACTATATTTAGATACATTTTTTTTTCTTTGAGGCAGGGTCTCACTTTGTAGTCCAGGCTGGCCCTGAGCTCACTATGTAGCCCAGGGAAGCCCCAAACTCAGCAATCCTCCTGCCTCTGCCTCCTGAGTGCTGAGATTACAGGCATAAGCCACTACACCCGGCACTGTGTTATGTGGTACTGATTGCTGATGGGTGTGAGTCACCACACCCGGTATTGTATGTGGTTACCAGGGATTAACTCAGGACCTCGTGCTTGCTAGGCAGGCGCTGGAACCACTAACTAAATCTCCAGCCCACAATTTTTAATTTTAATTTATTTTATTTAGGTATATTTCTGACCTGTTTGTTGATCATATAGATTTCTCCTATCCATAATTATAGCAACTTTGTGTTTTAACATTTGCTTTTTTTCAGTTTTTCTAACTACTTTTATTTTTTCTAACACGATTGTTAAAAGTAGTTGCTTAATTAAAAGTGAAACAACAGTAATATATAGTAAACAAAGCAATACAAATACCTATTGGCACATAGTTTATAAATTAAGAAGAATTTCTAGGCATAGTAGTGCATGCCTGTAATCCCAGCACTTGGGAGGCTGAAGCAGGAGGATCATTCTGAATGCAAAACTGGCCTGGGATATATAGTAAGTTCAAGGCCAGTCTGAACTAAATATTACAACTCTCTCTCAAAACAAAACAAAAACCTAAATTAAGAAGAATTGCTACCATGGAAGCTATACATGTATACCTTTCTACTTAAGTCTTAGACTGATTTTTTAAAATTATTGGTACATTTTATATATGGCTCACAATCACACAGACCATTGGGGAATTTGTACCAGTATGTGACACAGGTCAATTCTCATTTTTACCCATATCCCTACCCCCCCCCACCTCCTATATACATGCTCTTTTATTTTTTTCTGAATTATGTACTCACACCAAATTCCCTTTGAATATTTCCCATTCTACAAAAACTATCATACATTCTAGAGCTCCTTTAAATCTACAGGTGCTCATATCAACGAGAAGATCCAGTATTTGCATATCTGTGATCTGTTTATTTCACTTAATAGTGTGCTCTCCAGATGTATCCATTTGCACATAAATGAATGCATCTTGTCTTTCTTTATGGCAGAGTAATACTCCATTTAAAAAAAAACACCCCACATCTTCTTTATCCAGTCTCCAGTTGATGGGCATTTGGGTTGTTTTCAAGATTGGGCTACCACGAACTGAGCTGCTATGAACAAAGGTGTACATCTGTCTTTCCAATGTGATTTTTAAAATTCTTTTGGATATATTCCTAGCAGGGGGATAGCAGGGTCAAATGGGACTTCTAGTCCTAGTTTTCTGAGGAATCTCCACCCAGATCTCCACAATGGTTGCACAAGTCTACAATCCCACTAACAGTGGGGAAGGGTTCCTTTCTCCCCACAGCCTCACCAGCATCTATTGTTGGTTGATTTTCCAGCCATTCTTTGTGGAGTGAGGTGGAATCTCAGTGTTGTTTTCATTTGCATCTTTCAAATGACCAGTGATGTTGAACATTTCTTCATATGCTTCTTAGCTGCTTTGACTTCTCCCTCTGAGAAGTGTCTGTTCATTTCGGATGCCCATTTTTGAACTGGGTCTTTAAACTTGGGGAGACTGATTTGTTTAAGTTCCTTGTATATTGTAGATAAGAGTCCTTTGTCTGACAAACAGCTAGTGAAGACTTTTTCCCACGTTGTTGGTTGTCTTTTAGCAGTGCCTGTGATTTTTTTTTTTTTGCTGTGCAGCTTTTTAGTAGGATGAGATCCCATTTGTTGTTTCTTTCTGCTAGTTCTCTTAGACTGATTTTGACAGTTCTTTATCTATTCTCTGTGATTTCTTGTTCATTGATTCCAATGAACTTTTCATGGTTACTATTGCATATGGTCCATTAGTATGTGTACAGGTTACCATAGCAAATAAATGATTCAATATGTCAGATAATTTACAGAAGTAATAGGGACATCTACAGAAATGTGAACAAGGTATAGAAAATCTAGTTTGTTGGGTTAGTAACAGCTGTTCTGAATTCTTTATTCTTACACTAAACATGAATGATTTTGGGATAGGAGGAGGTGCTGTAATGTAGACACAGAATTCCTGTTGGAGAGGCTAGCTAGTAAGAGCTGTAATTTTGGTTCAGGGACATAGCTTCCTGCAATCCTAGAAAGAATGGGCTGGAGGAGGAAGTGCATATACTGCTCTATCTTCTCCCTTCCTTAGCTCTTCTGCTGGTGGCTTCCATAGGTTAAATCCAACCAGAGACAGCTTTTCCTCTTCCTCTGCAAACTTGATGTCCTTTATTTCAGTTTTTCTTGTTTTATTGAATTTCAACATTATGTTGAATAAAAGTTGTAAGAATAGATATCTTCCTTCTGCTCTGTCCTAAGGTATATAAAGATTTCAGTTTTTCAAAATTCAGTATGCTATTAGTTCTATCTTTTCCAGGTTGAGACAGTTGTTTTTATTGAGAGTTTGCCAACATCCTTACCATGAATGGATGTTAAACGTTGTCAGATACTTTTTTCTGCATCTTCTGCGAGGATAGCACTGTTTTTCAGCTCCACTTTATTAATAAGATGAAGCACATTCATTGATTTTCACTTATTAAATCAATATCTCTCTTTCAAGGTGTATTCAATTTAATCATGATGCATTTAATTTTTAAAATATATTGTTAGATTTTAATTTCTTAGTATTTTCTTAAAGATTTTCATATTGTGTCCATAAAGGATATGAGTTTGTAGATTTTTTGTCATACCTTTTTAGGTATTAAATCAAGATAAGTCAGAGCCCATAATATAGACAGAATGATTTTCCCTCTTCTTTTTCTTTTTTTCTTTCTTTTTTTCTTTTTTTTTGCTTTTTGGAGACAGGGTCTTGCTTTGTAGTTCAGGCTGGCCCTGAGCTCACTATGGTGCCCAGGCAAGCCACCGCAAACTCAGCAATCCTCCCGTCTCTGCCTCCCGAGTGCTGGGATTACAGGCGTGAGCCACCACACCCAGCATTATATGTGGTTACTGGGGATTGAACTCAGGTCCTTGCGCTTGCAAGGCAGGTGCCGGAACCACTGAGCTAACCCTCCGGCCCCCTCTTCTTTTTCTTGATACAGTTTGAAAGATTGGTATTATTAATCTCTTAGACATTTGATAGAATTTATCATGAAACCATCTGGGACTAGAGTTTTCATTAGGAAAAAGTCTTTAATTAAAAATTGATCTGAGGGGCTGGATATATAGTGTAGGCTGCTTGACTAGCATGCATGAGGCATTAGATCCTCAGTAGTAAAAAAGAAAAGTAAGAAATAGTGGTATTTATCAAAGAGTACCCTCATAAAAATTCACTGTATGATATGGTTTACCAGTGATACTCTGTTGCTCTTAAATATTAAGGAAACACATGCTATTTGGGCCATTCACATTTTTTTTTTTTTTTGAGACAGGGTCTCACTTTGTAGTTCAGGCTGGCCCTGAGCTCACTATGTAGCCCAGGCAAGCCGCCGCGAACTCAGCAATCCTCCTGTCTCTGCCTCCCGAGTGCTGGGATTACAGGCATGAGCCACCATGCCCGGCACTGTGGTATGTGGCATTGGTGGCTGGTGGGTGTGAGTCTCCATGCCCAGCATTGTATGTGGTTACCGGGGATCGAACTCAGGGCCTTGCGCTTGAGAGGCAGGTGCCGGATCCACTGAGCTAATCCTCTGGCCCATCAAAATTATTAAAGAATAAGGCTTCCAAATGTTTTACAAAATTTTACAAAGATTGTCACATATATAGTTGACTAATATTTTATGTACCTTGGTATTCAAAATTGTTGAGTACAATATTAGCAAAATATTGGCAACCCTAAGAGATATAGCAAGATAAGTGAATATTACATTAGGACTAAAATAGTTATAGCACTATTATGAAATGTGTCAATGTAATTAACAACTTTATAAAGTGAAATATAAATCTTTTATTTTAAGATAGTTCAGTCTTTCTGTTTTTCTTGGGTCTTTGTTTTTTTGGTCTAATGAATCAATTTCATCTAAATCACTTAATTCTTTTGTTTATTACAGTTCATAATATTCTCTTTATATATATACTTTATACTTTCTCTTTTTATATATATATATATATATATTTATTTATTTATTTATTTATTTATTTATTTATTTTAGTCTTTTGAGAGAGGATCTCACTTTGTAGGTCAGGCTGACCCTGAACTCACCATGTACCCAGGTTAGGCTTGAACTCTCAGCAATCCTCCTAGCCCCGCCTGCCAAATGCTGGGATTACAAGTGTGATCCACTATGCTTGGTTCTCTCTTAATATTTTTTAATGACTAAACTCCTCTCTCTTCATACACAGGTAATTTGTGTGCTTTAATTGGTCAGTATAGCAAGAGATTTATCATTTTATTGATATTTTCAAACAAGAAGCTTTTGATTCCATTGATTTTCCTATCTAGTTTGTCCATTTTCTGTTTCATTTCCTTTCTTCATGAAGTAGAGAGTCAAGTATTTTGTTAAGCAACATAAAATGATCTAAGATAGTGATGCTTACTTTTAATGTATATCCTATGAAATTTTATCTGTAGTATCACTTTTGTAAAATCTATGTATTACATATAGTAATATAGCTACACTGACTTTGTTATGTAGTCTGTTTTCATCATGATTTTCTTTTTTCCATTCTTTTACTTTCAGTTTACTTGTACCTCTGCATCTAAATAGCATCTTTGCAGTCTTGAATTTGCTTTCTATATGCCGGTCTCTTTATTTTTAATTTGATTTGATTTAACTTATTTTAATTTAATTTTTTGAAACAAGGTAATGCTATATAGTCTAGACTGGCCTCAAACTTATAGCAATCCTTCTTCTTCCACCTGCCAAGTGTTGTGGCTACAGGGGTGTGCCACCATGCCCAGTTTGCCAGCCTTTGTCTTTACATTGGAGAGTTTATTCCACATACATTTAATTATTGAAATAATTGTTTTAAATTCTGATATTTTAGCTGGGTATGGTGAACCATGCTTGCAGTCCTAGCCACTCACAGGGCTGAGGCAGTAGGATCACAAGCTTGAGACCAGCCTAGACAACTTAATGAAATACTGTGTTAAAATAAGTAGTAAAAGCCGGGCATGGTGGCTCACACCTATAATCCCAGCACTCAGAAGGCAGAGGCAGGAGGATTGCTGAGTTTGAGGTTTGCCTGGGCTACATAGTGAGCTCAGGGCCAGCCTGAACTACAAAGCGAGACCCTGTCTCAAAAAAAAAAAAAAAAAAGTGCACCTTACCAAACTCAATTTACAGCTAATAGAGAATTACTTCTAGTGAATATAGGAATCTTGCAGCAGTACAGTTTTATTTATTTTCAATCTGTTTTTGCAATTGTTGTATATATTAATTAGTTCCATGTATTTTATAAATCTAATAATACAGCATTTGAATTCAGTCTTTGAACAATCATATATCTTTAAAGAAAGAAAAAAGGTATATGACCCTGATTTATGTTTGTTTCTTTTGCTTGAAATAACATGCCAATTCTTTTGTTTATAACTTTCCTGGTTGGGAAAGTGGTACTGTGTCTACCTTGGAAGCACAAGGACCCAAATTCAATCACCAGTATTGAAAAAAAAAAAGACAGAAATTAACCTTTCTTAACCATATTTTTTTTTTTTTTTTGAGACAGGGTCTCACTTTGTAGTTCAGCCTGGCCCTGAGCTCACTATGTAGCCCAGGCAAGCACCAAACTCAGCAATCCTCCTGCCTCTGCCTCCTGAGTGCTGGGATTACAGGCATAAACCAGCATTGTGGTCTGTGGTATGGATTGCTGGTGGACATGAGTCACCACACCCAGTATTGTTGTATGCGGTTACCAGGGGTCGAATTAGGAAATTTGTGCTTGCTAAGGCAGGCACCAGAACCGCTGAGCTAAATCTCCAGACCCTTGAACCACATTTTTCAGGTAGGTGTTTTATATATAACATGAAGTGGGGATCTGCTTTTTCATTTAATCAAAATCTCTTTTTAATCAAAATCTCTGATTACCCCTTTACATTTGTTGATGTGGCAAATATGTCGCGTCTTAAACTGATTGTATCATTTTGATTCATTTTTTAATCTTTATAATTTTTAGAAGTCTTGGGAAATTATTTTATAATTTCTCTAAGGTTCTAATAAGTGAAACTCAAATATTTATATTTCTGTTATGGAAAATATTTTCATATATCATTTTATGTAATATCCTACTTCATTTACTTCTTTAGATGGTACATATTAGTTCACTACTGTGAGAAATTTTCACTAATAATGTTACCCACCAATCAATTTTCTAGTCAGTGGTATTATTTTTCTTGATCTTTACCTTTATAGTGTTATTTAGAATGAATCTTAGAATTAAGATTCATTTATATGACCTCACTGTGTGATTTTTCCAAAGCTGTGGGAATTTCCTTCCTAAGTTTTCCAAATTTCTGATGCCGTTTGGCTACATTTTTAATTTGTACCATGCACTATTTTAATAGTAGCTACATTTATAGTTCTCATTTGTTGGTAAGTTTTGATACTCTTTCACATGGCTTCAATTGCTTCCTTTTATTGAAACTGAATGAGACCTTGCATTGTCCCCCTTTCTGTCTCACTCGTGGAATGCACAGGATTTTCCCAAGTGAGGCACTGGCAGACCCGGCAATTTCAGGAGGCTCCCAGGAGGGGGGAGAGGGAAGGGAAGGATGCTCCAAGCCTCACCGTGTAGCCTCTTCTTCTGTTACTGTGGAGACAGGCTCTCCTTCCTGCAAATAGGGCTCCTCTGTGAGATTATTTCAGACACTTTTCTACCCTATTCAGCAGATCAGACTGGTTCCTGGACAGGCTTCTGCTGCCAGCCCTTGCAAAAACTGCTGCTAAGAAGGGAGAACACTGTGCACTTCAGGAAGTGGGTTGCTTCTTGCTGGAGTTTCCTGCTCGCTGTGACCATGGGGCTCTCACTGCCTCTGACTCTTCTGAGTCCAGCCCTCCCAGGTTGCTTTTTCAGATGTCACCTGTTTGCAGTAGCCCTAATATGCAGGCTTTGGAACCCACAGAGAATATTCGCCACTAATTTTGCTGAAAATGGATGGTGAATGCTCTAAAATTTTCATTAATTTAATCTTAATTTAAAATTGATCTTTCTTTCGTATACTCTCAATTTCTTTTATATAATTTTTAGGAAAAGAAGACTGTACTAAATTATGCAGGAAGGCTCGTCTCAGCTAAGATTTGTGAAGGCTTTTGTGAAGGAAACCAGCCAGCCACCACAGTTCTTATTATTTTTATCCTAATTATGTTCCCTTATTCCTACACATTTTTGGTAAACTTAGTGAATTTCTTCCATGATTTCCTCAGAGCACATTCACCTTTTTTTGTGAAATCAACATAGCACAGAAGAAGTAGGAATGTTCATTTCCACTTACATTTACAAAATGGAAGAGAGACAGAGAGAGAGAGAGAGGATTTCCATCTTTATCATATCTGATGACATTTTGGAGCTTATGTATTTCTAATGTTCTTAGATTTTACCTTGACCTGGCATTTGTGTGTTGGTCATTGTGTGTGATTGCACGCGTGCACGCGTGTGGACATGCATGCATGTTTATCATTCTCGGGGCATAATGTCCTTTTTTTTTTTTTTTTTGAGACAGGGTCTCGCTTTGTAGTTCAGGCTGGTCCTGAGCTCACTATGTAGCCCAGGCAAGCCTCAAACTCAGCAATCCTCCTGTCTCTGCCTCCTGAGTGCTGGGATTACAGGCAAGAGCCACCACGCCTGGCCATAATGTCCTTTTTGATAATTGCATATATATATTTCAAAAAAACATCGCATTTCTCTCTGTCTCTCTGTCTCTCTCTCTCTTTTAGTGTTTTGAGACAGGGTCTTGCTTTGTAGTTTAGGCTGATCCTGAGGTCACTATGTAGCCCAGGCAAACCTCGAACTCAACAATCCTCCTGCCTCTGCCTCCTGAGTGCTGGGATTACAGGTGTGAATCACCACACCCAGCACTGTGGTATGGTACTGATTGCTGGTGGGCGTGAGTCACCATGCTGGGTATTGTTGTATATGGTTGCAGGGATTGAAACAGGGACCTTGTGCTTGCTAGTCAGGTGCTGGAACAATTGAGCTAAATCTCTGCCCCCATATATCTCTTTTTAAAGAGCAAACACTTCAGTTTTCTCTAGGGTGTAGCTGTCTTCATTTGCAATGCACTCACAAAGAGACCCATCACTTCCAGAATCCGTTAACCTCAGCTAAGCCTGTGGAAGTTCTACCTTGTCATTGGTATTTAATTTTCCTCTAAAATGACAATTTGAAGCAGATGGACTTAATTATCAACAATGGGGTGCTGAATTCATCAATTAGTGCAAGTGATTCTGGGCAAGGGTGTGGCTAGAAAATTAATGCACAGCTGGGAAAAAAAAAGATCTTTAATAAGTTGATTCTATGGCCCTAATCTTATAAAAGGAATATGATGACAGCAAAGATGAGAACTTATATTGTAGGATATGGCTGTTTTCTCAATTGAGAAGATAGAATAATGTTATGGCAATACATCACACCAATCATCATTTAAAGATGATTACTATGCAGCAATAAAATGGAGCCAACCTCGGTACACTCTCACCATGTGAAGGAATTTCTAGAACACTGTCCTGTGCAGAAGAAACCAGACACAGAGGAAGAGGTGCTGTAGGATTCAATTTCATAAACTCCAGTAACAGCCAGTGCTAATCTTTGGGGACAGAAACTACAATATTGACTGCCTCTGGGTAGAGAGGAGGAAGGACCTGAAATGGACATTAGGGAACTTTCTAAGGTGAGAGAAACATTTTGAATTAATGTGCTAATTCCACAGGTGTGTATTTTTTCAAAGCTTATCAAAATATATCACTTTTTTTGAGGCAGGGTCTTGCTTTGTAGTTCAGGCTGGCCCTGAGCTCACTATGAAGCCCAGGTAAGGCTCGAACTCAGCAATCCTCCTGCCTCTGCCTCCCAAGTGCAGGCGAGAGCTACTGCACCCGGCTATATCACTTTAAAAAAAAAAAACAAACGATTACTTCAGTTCTTTTCTGGCTTCATAAGGAAATTTCAAATGTCCTAGGAAGTGCTTTAGTTAAAAACTTACTTTTCCTCTGGGAGACATTTCTGCTTAATGTGTTTTATCACCATAGACATGTGGACAGGTAATGGAAAATGTATAAATGTGGAGGAAGACAAACTGGTTTCAACCAGCTACATGAAGCTGGACAACCTCATTTAATTTCATGAACTACAGTTTTCTTATTGTAAACCAGAGATAGCAGACAAGATCTGGTTGTGCTGCTGTGTGTACTGAAGCTTTTAGACATGTCAGGGACTTAGGAGCATGTAGTAGGTGATCAATAAATGTAGTTAGCCCTGCATGTAGTGATGGGTGACACACATTATTTTCTTTAACCTTCTAAGGCTTGGCTCTGAAGAATTCTGGTGTACATTAAATGCTTTTCTCACATAGATAATGATATTCTATCTTCTCATCAAGTTCTCTTAAAATACAGTGACCTCTTCTTATGTGGGGTTTGGCAAAAGGTAGGGAAGGAGTTTTCTTTCTCTTGGACATTTTAAAAGCTCCTCGGGCATCTGTTCACAACTGCCCTAACCTCTCTCCACAGGCTACCAGACTGACCTTTCAAAATACAAAGAACCGGGCCACCTCCTCTTGCTGCCATGTTTCTCATCTAGCTCCCCTTAGCCTGGTCTGTGCTAGCACGGTCTGAGCTGCCCGTCTGTCCCCATTCTCCTCACAGCCAGCTGCCATAGCCATATGTTTAAATCCAGTCGGCTGATGATTTGACTGTACAAAATGATTGCTAGCTGTTCCCAACGAACCCCCTCCTACCCAAAACACCTGGAGGCTTCTTACAGCCCCAAAGCATTTCTCCATTAGTCACAGTGAACACGAAGGCCACCACTTTCAGACACAGCCAGGCAATCCTAAGCCCGCTTGCCACTCTTGTCTGTTCCTTCCCATGGAGACCACAACTAAGTCTCTCACTCTGAATTCTGACTCTTCCTTCTGCTTTGTGTCTTAGTCAGTTTTCCCATTGCTGAAACAAAATACCCAACAGCCAAAGTTAAAGGAGGAAAGCTTTATTTCATCTCATAGTTTGTAGAGGTTTCAGTCCGTAGTTGGCTGGCTCCAAGGCAAATGGCACATGACAGAGGGGCATTGCAAGACAGAAACACTTCATGGTGGGCAGAAGGTAGCAAACAGGGCAAGGGAGAAGACAAGCTCTTTCTGTCCCTTCTGTTGTATCCAGGCTGCCAGGATTAGAGCAGTGGCAAATCAATCAGTGTATTGATTTAGTAATCGCACTCTTATTCGTAGCAACACACTCTCTAGATCCAGCCACCTCTTAAAAATCCCATCTATGACTGCACAAAGATTTGGGGGGCATCTAGATCCAAACCATAACAAACTGGTACCTCCCCACATGAGTCTATGTACGTAGAGTACTGTGTTCTCCCAGGGAGCTGTGAGTGCAATCAGCTGCACAACTTCCCCAGATCCCCTGCTTGAACTATATCTGCCTTCACTGCACCTAACCCCAGGTGCCATAGTTAAAGCATAAGCGAGACTCAGCACAACCACAGGCCTTGCCACTGTTACTAAAGAGAAGGTATTGATAGCCCTTCAGTCCTCAGCTGGAGAGTCACTGATAGGCTTTTTCCTCAACACTTGTTCCTCAGCATAGCCTTCCCAGCCAGATCCTAGTGGCCCTAGGTCTCTTCCCTCTTCCTACGGCACCCTATGGTGTGGTCTGGGAAGGAGGACACCTGGTGATCTCTTCAGTGAGGACATGGAACACTGGTCCCAGATACTGGAGTAAGGGCAGGAGCAGAGGTCTGGATCTTGAGCAATAGCAGGTGTCATGGAGGAGAGAATCATTGTGGAATCATCTCTCAATTCTGAGATTTAGACATGGTCTGGTGCAATTGTGAGGATGATTTCTTTAGCTTCTAGTTTTGACACAGCTAGTGGCATTGCCTTTTTTCTGTTTTGAAGGCTTTTAGGTCTATCATTTTTACAGGTTTCCAGTGGACAACAGAGGAAAGTATAGCAGGAATACAGTGGGATAGGAGTGGATACAAAGGCAATGGTACTTATATGTGACTTTCTTTTATTTTAAAAAACAAAAACTAACCAAAGGAGATGAGGCTTTGATTTATGAGGGGTTAGAAATCAAAAGAAATAGCCTAAGAGAAGTTTAATGGCAAATAATTAAAACATAGATGTTCTACTGTGCATTATCTTGTATCTTTATTTCATTAATATTAGTATTCTCTCTCTCTCTCTTTCTTTTTTGAGACAGGGTCTCACTTTGTAGTTCAGGCTGGCCTTGAGCTTACTGTGTAGCCCAGACAAGCCTCAAACTCACAACAATCCTTCCTCTGCCTCCCAAGTAATGAGATTACAGGTGTGAGCCACCACACCTGGCATTGTGATGCATAGTACTGATTGCTGGTGGGCATGAGTCACCACACCCAGTATTGTTGTATGTGGTTACCAGGGATCAAATTTGAGATCTTGTGCTTGCAAGGCAGACACTGGAACCACTGAGCTAAATCCCCAGCCATTGCTGTAATTTTTATGATCATATAAATTCAAAATGGGCTCAACAGAAAGTTTAGAGAAAAAATATTAACAGATAGATTGGATTTGGAATCATTTAATTAGCCAGTTTATATATCCCCTATAGCCATAATCTTCAGAAATATGATTCAGCATCCTCTACCAAACACTTGTGTTCATGTGTGTGTGTCTACACACACACACATACACACACACTTAGAGGCAGATTGTTTTCATTACTTGCATAATTTATCTGCAGTCTGTCCTTTTTTTGTATCAGGAATGAAATTGAGAAGAATCTTATCCAGGGTCACAATACAGATAATTTGAGGTACTTAAAAGATCCAGTGACTTTAAAATAAAATTTTCATGACCTTCTTCTCAAGAGAACCTTGGGGCAGAGGAAACACTGGAATACTGTTTGAGACTGGATGTTGTAAGAGGGTTGAGGGAGGCGGGAGGGAGATGCAGAAATAAGATCTGGTCATTCCAGATCACTTTTCATTCCTCCATCTCTGAATTTCTCCTACATTTACTTGCTCTTGAAATAACAGTAGTTTTAATGATAGTGGCTGATGGTAGAATGCACACTCCCTGCCATGCCCTGTCCTAAAGCCGCTACAGCTCTTTAATATTCTTGCTTCATGCGGGGTCAGGCAGTATGTTCAAGACCACGCAGGGTTGGCAGGTGGCAGCAGGTAGAGCATGTGGGCCCACAGGTATTTGCTACATTTCCATGCTTGAGTTTTATGTCATGCTGTCACTTGTTTTGGGGAACTCCTCCTTCTTCCAGTTTTTACCTGCCTCCATCCTATTTGGGTCTCCATGGGATAGCTCCCTGAGAAACTTCAGTGGAAATAAGAGCTGCTTCCCTCTGCCTTGTCTCGATGCATGTCTGTCTGTCTATTTCCCTTTTTAGCCTTTCAGGGTTCCTGAAGCACTTTAGTCCTGTGGCTCCCGCAGGGGAGTGGCTGAGGACGTGGGGATGGACAGGTGAGCTGAGGCTGGGAGCGGAGGTCTGCAAGAGCTTTGCATCGATGGTCTGGGTGCACAGAAGCCAGGGCTGGGAGCTCAAGGGAACTTCCCAGAAGTGCTGCTGCTTTAGCTGAGCCCCAAATTCAGCCAAATTCTGGGCTGAAGAACAGGATGGTTTTCCTGGCAAAAGGTTTATAAGCTCCAAACATTCGGTAAGTTCCAGATGAGGCCCTCAGCTCTTTGTGTAGTCACTGCAAATTCGGGTGTGTGTGGCAGGTGTGGAGATGAGCTGGCTGGGGTGTTCTTCACATAATGGAGCCCCTTGGCTTTGTGACTGCACAGAACCTTGCTCAGGATGACGATGGACTCCAAAGAGCAGGAAGCCAAGGCTTCCTGGTTCTCTATGTGGTTGCAAAACAGATTGGAGGATGAATCACTGCTTCAGGGAGCACTTTAGGGTTGTACTGCTGATTTGAAAATTTCTCAGTGGGGTGAAGAGAAACCCTGACTGGTATGCATTGTCCTCGAGCCCCACCAAAGTTTGACAATAGGCTTGTTCTTTTCTTATTTAACTGCTTCCTGGGACACAAGTATGGCCCCAGTGCTGTTCATGTTGAGGCATACTGAGCTCAAAAGAATAACATGATACCTTTCTGGCTTCCCTTCAGCTCCTCTCCTCTCCCATACCAACCCTCCTAAAGGGTAACTCCTCCCATCTTGGCCAATGGGGCATCTCCTCCAAACTCCAGAGTCAGGGAACTTCAGAACTGCAGCTCTTGGTAAGGAAATAGCAGCAATGGTGGGAGCAGGGGCAGCAGAGACCAGCAATACCCACGCTTTATCAGAACTCAGGGCAAATCTCAGAGAAACTCAGACCAAATCTGAATCTGTGAATCTAAGTAACACAATCCCTTGTGCTCTTCTTTTCCAACTTGGATCTTGCAGAGAAAGCTGGGAAAAGGGCTGCTCAACATCAACAAGATGGAACCATCAAGATTTTTAAGCCCCTTCATGGAGTGGGCTTCCAGAAGCATGGCCGTGAGAGCTAAGGGAGAGCAGAGGGTTTGCCAGGAAGGAGATGGGGCCTCCAGATGGCTCAACAATGCAGTCTGGGCCCAAGAAACAAGGAATGTCATATGTCACATCCATGTATGGGTGTCAGAAA
Organism: Thryonomys swinderianus; assembly: GCA_004025085.1. Classification (NCBI taxonomy): domain Eukaryota; kingdom Metazoa; phylum Chordata; class Mammalia; order Rodentia; family Thryonomyidae; genus Thryonomys; species Thryonomys swinderianus. The sequence goes on along the minus strand of PVIC010000132.1, from coordinate 46,698 downwards.
AATATAATGGGATGAAGAGTCACTTTGGTAACTGTTGGGAACAGTCCTGTTTGGAGAAATAATTGGAAGGTCAAAATTAAACAGTCCTTCCTGCCTGCCTACAACTTTGGACTCAATTCACCTTCACCTCTGATAACAAGGACTCTGGTGGTCCCACATGCTGTGATGCTTCAGGGTGGAACGATTCCATTGCTGCCCTCTGAGCCTTTGTTACATTTTGTTACTCTGGAGGTCCTGAATAAAAGTTGTGGCAGGCTGGGGTCTGGTGTCTTTTGCTACCTAGAGTAGCATGAATTAGCCCAAGTTCAGTTTCTCTAAGCCACACTTCTACCTAGTTATTATTTCACTGTCTGTGGTCAACTCACAGGAGACTTAGAACTTAACACAAAGATCCTAGTTACGTTCTCTTCCCCTGTTTTCCACAGGTAACCTCTGTCCCTGTTATCACATTAAAAAATTTATAGAAACCCAAAGTGGATGAGAACTGTCCAATGTTTCACTGTCAAGTAAAGTTATAAAATTACAGATAAAATACAATTTTAAAATAAACCACTAAAGCTTTTGAAATTTGCTTTTTCTCATGCCTCTCCTTCTACCATTGCTCCAGGACATCATTGCTTTCCCATCATAGCTCCTGAGTCCATTATCAAATGTAACTTTCTCAAAGACATCTCAGCTAAAGACACACTGCCCAATCAGGACCTGGCACTGAGCCACACTGATCATCAACCCAGTCCTAAGACAGTGAGAAATCTCAGTGTCCTTTATTCTGACACTTTCTCAATGTTACATTATGATTTTTTTTGGCTACCCTAGTGATGATAGCTAGAAAATAGAGGCATAGTTCTGATACCTGCCTAATTTCTTACTTTGGGAGACTCTCCAACTCCTGGAGAAACTAGTGGACACATTATAACTTCCTCCTTATAAGTTGGTAAGTATTGAAAGCAAATCCTCTGTTTTGAAATGCAGAAGTCATTCAGTGACCATTTTTGAGCACCATGTTGTAGGAGTTAGGATGGTATAGGTGAGGAAGTAGGTGAGAAGTTTATCTTTGTGATACTTACCTTCTAGTGGGACTGAGAGGCAATGGAAAAACAAGAAATGAATGTAACCTGAGCATGTTCTCAGGGCTCAAAGATTGAAATTTAATTTACATAATCAACTTGTTTAGAGGTGAGGCCTTAGTTCTTCAAGGAGGAGTCCTCATAATTGAACTGGTGGTTTTCTGAGAAGAATTATTAGAGGAACCATACATACACAGATACACATACACATGTATCCACACATGCACATGCTTCCTTGTCTTGCATGTGATACCCTGTAGTCTCTTGGGACTCTACTGCAAGAAGTCTACCAGGTGGCACAGGTCTTTGAGCTTCCTGAATTGTGGGTAAGATAAAGTTCTTTATTAAGTCACCAACCAGCCTTGGACATTTTGCTATAATAGAAAACAGACTTATGCAGATAAAAAGTGTGATGGAAACCAGGCGTGGTGGCTCACGCCTATAATCCCAGCACTCGGGAGGCAGAAACAGGAGGATTGCTGAGTTCGAGGCTTGCCTGGGCTCCATAGTGAGCTCAGGGTCAGCCTGAACTACAAAGGAGAGACCCTGTCTCAAAAAAAAAAAAGTGTGGGGCCGGAGGGTTAGCTCAGTGGTTCCGGTGCCTGCCTCGCAAGCGCAAGGACCTGAGTTCGATCCCCGGTTACCACATATAATGCTGGGCGTGGTGGCTCACGCCTGTAATCCCAGCACTTGGGAGGCAGAGACAGGAGGATTGCTGAGTTTGCGGCGGCTTGCCTGAGCACCATAGTGAGCTCAGGGCCAGCCTGAACTACAAAGCGAGACCCTGTCTCCAAAAAGCAAAAAAAAAAAAGTGTGATGGGAAACAAAAAAATAGTATACATGTGTTATGTGTGTGTATGGCTGTATATGAATGTGCATCTGTGTTCATACATGTTCCTACATGAGCTATTGTTTTTATATCAGTTAATCAGAATCTTCCCTGAAAAGATGACAATAAAGGGATCAAAAGGAAATGAGAAACAGCCCAGGGAGTTTTGTGAGGAGAAATGAGAAGTACACACACCATTAGGTTGGAGGTGAATAGTTCAATGGATTAAACGCACCAGGCAGCCAGGTGTGATGGCTCATGCCTGTAATCCCAGCACTCAGGAGGCAGAATCAGGAGGATTGATGAGTTTGAGGCTTGCCTGAGCTGCATAGTGAGCTCAGGGGCAGTCTGAACTACTAAGCAAGACCCTGTCTCAAAAAAAAAAAAAAAGGCACAGAGAACAAAATCCTTCTCTTCCACGGTGTGAAGACAACAGCAGCTATCAACCCCAGCTATGAACCTTCACCAGGCTCCAACTCTGCTGATGCCTTAATCGAGGACCCAGTGTCCAGAACTGTGTACAGCAAATTCTTACTTTTTATTTGCTATCTAATTTAAGGCATTTGTTACAGTAGCCAAAACATACTAAGTCTCTATTAATTTTATAAGTCCCTTGTCGTCTTTTGCTTCAGGCCATAAACACTTCTTAACTGAGTAGGAATCATCCTGAGTTCATAAGATATGAGAAGAGTTGACCATTAGGATGTAAGAGCATAGTTGAAACATGTTACTTATCAGTTTCCAAAATGATGTGAGGATACATTTACAAGCAGCAGCAAGCAAACCTCTCTGGCTCTCAGCCTTCTGTGGAAAGGAGGTAAAAGAATGGCCACAAAGTAGTTGCTAAAGCAGGACAGCCACAATCTAAAATTACAAATGTCTAAATAGCTCTTCTCACTCCACAACGAAAGTCTATCAGTGTCTCAGTTATTTTCTCTTCATTAGGACAAAACATCCAATAGCTGTAAGTTAAAGGAGGAAATATTTATTTTGGGTTAATTAAAGGGATTTTAGTCCATAGTCAGTTGGCTCCAAGGCAAGGTGGCATGGCAGAGTGATATGGCACAGGAGAAACAACTCGTGGTTTGGCAGGAAGGAGAAGCACAACTTCCTTGTTTTCCTTTTATTCCATCTGGGCTGCAAGTCGATTGGTTGGTGTCACCCATACCCAAGATGGATCCTCCCTCTTCAGTAGATCTATTATTCACACTCAAAACTATGCTAAACCAAATGATGGACTAATCCAGTCTCATACTCCCAAAAGTTCCATCTATGAGAACATGAGGCTTTGGAAAGATATCTAGATATAAATAATAACCAGTTACAGACACTCAACTGTGTGGCTATAGGTAGACTTGCAATTTTTCTCCTGGGCACTGTGTCTAATGTCATTTATGGCCATTTAACACTCTTACATGAAAACACTTGTGTCCTCTTAGACCTAGCTACATGTCAAGGGTTGTGACTTCACATTACATATTCAGTTTAGAATTTACAGAATAATCTAGATGACTTCCACATCAGCAGACAAAGTGCACACACACACACACACTCACACCAAGTCAGTTCATGGGAACAGACTTTTTTTTTTTTTTTGGAGACAGGGTCTCGCTTTGTAGTTCAGGTTGGCCCTGAGCTCACTATGGAGCCCAGACAAGCCTCGAACTCGGCAATCCTCCTGTCTCTGCCTCCCGAGTGCTGGGATTACAGGCATGAGCCACCACACCCGGCAGGAACAGACTTTTTGAATGAGAGGCTGTCAACATTTATGATTAAAGTGAATTTGAAAAGAAAAAATGATTCATTCTACAGAACATTTTTCTAAATTGGAAATACAATTGTATAACAGATTTACAGCTAATAGCAAAATAGCTCCAGGCATAATATTATGTTCACAATTAGGAGACTCATATTCAGTTAAATGCCAATGAAAACCAATTTTCAACTTAAAAACTCAAGTCTATAAGGGTTTCAGAAAATTGTTCGATTTGGAAATGTGAAACGATAAAGTAGTATAGCAAATATATGAAATCTGTTAAAACTAAAAAAGGACAGCAACAAACTGGCTCCAGAAGCTTTGTCATATTTGCTGATGACATTTCTTTCTCTTTGATGTTTCCCAACACCTTCTTCAGGTGTTTCCTTGGGTGTCAGCTATGGCATTCCTTTTTTCCAGGTACTCTCCTACTTCAGACCATGAGTTCTTTGACAGCTGAAAACACATTGTTTGTATCTCCTAAGGCTGATGCAGACCCTGGAGCCTGGTGCATATGGAAACACTACTTATTAGAAAATGAATGAACTGAGCAAAAAGCACAAAATAGACATACCCCATGACATGTGAATATATTAGCAAAGTAAGAAAAACACTTCTGTATATACAGTGATTGCAAAATAGATTCCATTCATTGTTCCCTACAAGATGTACAGACTAGAAATAGGCACCATTCATAAAGGACTGAACTATGCTAATAAATAACAGTTGCACAAAAAATTATTTGAAGCAAGCTAGGGATAGAAGACATAGACCATGTCACAAGCTATGTATCTCCAGAGTTGAGCACAGGTGGTCCTGCCAGGTATGGAGATGATGGTCAGAGTTTCCCCACCTTCCTTCGTGGACAGGGGCAAATAGGCCTGGGTCATTCACGAGTTATTTCCAGCAATGTGAAGATGTACTCCTGGAGAGACTCTTTGTTTTATTGTGGAGAAAGAGCTGTCCCAGAGGCACTGCGTTTCCAGCATGTCCAGTGAGGAATTGCCTGATTCATGATACCTGGAGTACAAATAAAGTACAGACCTGCAGTACAGAATTTGGACAGATAATGACACATGAAACAATGCACAGAGAAAGCTGTATGTGTTTTAAAAGCATTTTATCCTATACCATTCACCTCCCAAGTCCCATTTAGTTCCTCTGCAGTGTTTCTTGAATCCCTTACCTGGCTCTGGAGTCTCACTTCCTGGATTACTAACAAATTTGCTTGGTCAATAAATCATGTTTAATGTAAACTTCTCTGACTAGAGATTCTCCCTAAAATGGTGCCATTACTTCTTCCTGTCCTTCTGAGAGTCCCTGTTATTCACTCTGTGAGCTTCTTTCCAAATTCTGTCCAAATCCCTCATCATCTTCAACATCCTTCCTGCCATGTATAATGTCTGAAGAGTCTCTTGGAGAAACCTTCACCACGGCTTAGCAAACTCTCAATCCCAGGAACACATTTCTTTAAACCAAAATTCCAATTTACAAATGAAGTGAAGACTGTTACAGTACAATTGGATTCTTTGCTTTATAGGAGAATATGTCACAACTGAGTGTGGTGATGCACAGTTGTAATCCCAGCGCTCAGAGGCTGAAGCAGGAGGATTGAAAGTGTGGGCCCAGCGTGGGCAATTTAGTGACATGGTGAGTTCCTCTCTCAAAGTTGTAAGAAAAGGAGTCAAGAGGAGGGTGGAGATGAAGCTCAATGTGAAGGCCCTGCATTCAATTCCCAATGGGGGGTTCTGTGTCTTTTGACGGTGCATGTAAGTAACAATTTAACTTGCAGAAAGTAGATTTACACTTACTGTTATCTTTCCATTATATTTTAATCCTTCTGAACAATTTCATTTCTTTTTTTTTTGTATTGGAGATCGGAGCCAGGGCCTTCACACTGAACCACTTCTGCCTCCTTTTTTTTTTTTTTTTTTAATAAAAGGATCTTGCTAAGTCATTAAGTTGCACTAAAGTGAGCAATTTGCAATTCTCCTGTCTCTGCTTTCCAGAATCCTGGGATTACAAACATAAATCACCATGGACAGCTAACAATATCTTTCTCTTTTTTCCTTTAAACTCCCAGGTATCTAGCATCTTGCCTTATATTAGTTACTCAGTAAATAGTTGCAGAATGGAAGGGATGAAGGAGAGTCAAAAGGAAAAAAAACCACTCTGTTACCATTTATTCAACAGCAACAACGTACACAATTGGTCACAATCAATGGTTTTGAGGAAAATCTGATTAACATTTCCTAGAGTTTTCTGAAGGGTAAATTCCCTAAAAAGCTTAGTTCAATCTCATTCCTGTACCCTTTGAATCCTCCTGACCAGTTGGAAGCCAGGAGGTCCTGTGTGTAGCAGCATATCATGAAAAGAGTGTGCAGCGATTATCAAGTTTGACGCTGATCGTTAATAACACTGTCAGATCTTGTCAGTTTTGCTTAGGTTCCGAATTCTCTGAGACCCACAAATGAAAATGATAGAAAGTGACTTTAATTGGGATCCCAAGGTGAAATGAAGTTTGATGCTTAGAAGAATTCAGTGCAGCAGCGGAGTGAGCCTTTATTACAACACCCTCGATTTCCCTTCATTTAATTCAAGGCCCAGTAACACACAAAGGCAAGTCATGAGAATGATACTGTGTTTGGAAATATGGAGAGATTTTGTGTCTGTAAAGTTTAGAAAGAAAAGATCTTTCCACATAATTAGGCTAATTTTCCTTATGTATTAACCTGGGGCCCAGGAAGGAAACAAAGAATTTCTCTGTGTGTATTTCAAATGCAGAAGACATTTTGACCCTAAATGGTTAACAATAGATAAACCCTGAAGCTCAAAGAAGAGTTAACTAGACTGACAACCAAATAAAACTAAAGGACAATAATGTTTAATCCCTATAGGATTCTTGACTCTCCAAACCAGTGAGCAAATATTTTACTCTAGAGCAATGGGTTCCACAATTGCAAGTTCAGCCAACTAGATATTGAAAGTATGGTTTAAATAAATGGATCTGTACTGTGTACAGACTTTTCTTGTCACTATTCCCCAAACAATATAGTGTAACAAGTATATATGTGACATTTGGACTGTACTAAGTATTGTAAGTGATCTAGAAATGATTGGATGGATACAGGGAGATGTGCATAGGCTCTAAGCAAACACTACCCTATTTTACACACAAGATTTGAGCACCTGGAGATATTGGTATCCATGGCAAATGCTGGGCCCACTCTCCTGCCCATATTTGCCTCCTACTGATAAAAGACAACCTGAGTATTCAGCAGCTTTTGTGACCAGCTGTGTTCACCTCGTCAGGAACAACAGAGGGATGGCCATGGTTCCAGGTGTCCCAGACATCCCTGTATCATAGAGACATATCTCAGCATTGCCAATTCATCTTGACCTGGCTGACACCACCCTTACCACTCCTGCTACACTCTCTCATCCTCTTTGTGTGAATGTCAGTGTCCAAACAGGAGCACTGGCTAAACGTGTGCCCAGACAAATTCATGGTCAAAGTCAGAAATATTTCCGGAGTTCCAAAGTGCATCCTCAGTGAAGAGCGGGAGACAAGCCTGCAGAAAATACTTGTGAAAGTCCAGCGTCAGTTTAGAAAGGTCACTCACACCCGTAATCCCAGCTCTCTGGGAGGCTGAGGCAGGAAGATCATAAATTCAAGCCCAACCTAGCATTAGTGACTTAGCAAGATCTTGTTTCTGAATGAACGAATGAATAAATAAATAAATAGATTTAGCTCACTGTGAATGTTTTGGGTTCAATCTCCAGTAACACAAAGTGAATGAATAAATCAATAAATTAAATTTTAAAAAAAATCCAGCCTCAATCACAGCCCCAGAAGACACAACCCTGATATAATCCTGAGTGTTGAAATGATCAAAATCCCCAAAATCACAATCCTGAAAGGTAAAAATCTCAAAAGTTGAAAATCTGAAAGCTAAAATCCTGAAAATTTCAATTCCAGTGGAGAAAGGCTATATTTAAAATTGTCTTTTAGATAATTGAAACCAAAATTTCTTATTTTTTGTATTTTGCAATATCGTTAAGATAAAACCAGCAAAAACTTTTTTTTTTTTTGCAGAACCGGGGATTGAACTCTGGCCCTTGTGCTTCCAAGGTAGGCACAGTACCACTTGAGCTAGATCCTCAGCCAAAAAACATATTCTTTATTTACCCTCATAAGCCTATGTAGCTATTTTTAATCTATATGTACACAATTATCAATTTATTGGAGTAAAAACTGTGAAAATTAAATATATAAGAATTTATGAAAAATTTTACAGTTGTAGCATTAACACACATTTGAGTAATCTTACTTTACAATCCCTTTACAACCTGAAATTCTTCTTCATGAGGTACATCACACATTGTAACAATGTTATCTTTACGACCACCTCTTAGTCTCTTCCTCTGATTTTCAGTTTCCATGAAAGATAGATGGCTCACCTCCACTCTCTGCCTCATTATTCCTAACAGTAATGCTCAACCCTCTAGTAGAGTGTCAAATAAATTTTGTAAATGAATTTGAATCAACTTTTGAAAGTATGCAACGTAGCACGCTATTAACAGGTCAGCATTATATCACACTTGTTATGTATTTTATCTTTGCTTCACCTTCCAATACTGAAAGAATAAATCCTGCAAAAACTTTTAGAGTTCTAAATTCACAGTATTTATGTTTTGCAAATATGACTCCAGGGAACTGTGCATGCAACGCTGACTTTGGAGGCATTGTACTTGTATGGAAAGTGTTTTCTCAGTAAATGAAGAGATGTATTTTCTCTACATCTGCATTTATGAAAAATGAAGTTTCTGGATGTCTTGGCTCTTTGCATAGCTGTAGATGGGTGGTGACAGCTGTGGGTTTTAGACCCACAGTTAAGCATTTAGGTAGCCCCAGCACAGCACTACCGTGCACTGCAGTCTACAGCTCCAGTGTCAACAGGTGGTTGCAGTTGTCTGCTCATAGCTCTTCTACTTGTGTGAATGTTGTTGGTAATTATGCTCGCAGGCATACCCAGGTTATTATCGCCTATCTATTGTATAAGGTGGTCTATGAAATGTCCTGTTATATTTTCATGTTTCTCAAAATCCCCTCTTAAAGATGTATCTTTTAGGGCTGGGGATTTAGCTCAAGTGGTACCATGCCAACCTTGGATGCACAAAGGCCTGAATTTGATCCCCAGTACCGCAAAAAAAAAAAAAAAAGCACCTTTTAACATATATATTATATAAAACCACTTTCAGAGTTAATTATTAAAACATCTGAATGGAAACTGATACAAATATGTGAGTTTACATGGATGTGAATGTAAGAATGCCTGCTCATTTTTTCTATCCTTATTTCCCTTGTGTCCTATTTTCCTCATCTGAGTACTTCAAATTCTCTTTTTGGTTACTAGATTGTATATATTACATATTGTATGTGCCATCTAAAATTCTTTCCAGACTACAGTGTGATTTAAATGTGGCAGTAAGTATATTTATAAAAGATGGGTTGACAATTAGCATTTCTAAAAATTTTAAGGGTAAGTTAATTCCAGTATTTGTAGGAGAAAATATACACCTTAAATAACATCTCCCTATAGAATTTATTATGGATCCTTTGAAAGTTAAGCCACAGAGTTGTCATCAAATCTAGAAAAGGCAGCAAATTAAATTCACCCTCATGTAGGGAACAGGGAAAGGAAACATGACTAGAACGTTTGCAGTTAAGTTGTAATTTCCTGTGAGCTCCACAGGGCAAGGCAAGATAATAAATAGGTAGAAATGAGATTTAGAGAAGAAGCTGAGCGTGTGCCTGACCCATGCTACTCTGGGTAGCAAAGACATAGACCCGAGCTTGCCACACCTTTCATTCAGTCCTTTGGGAGCAGGCAATGTAACAGGTCACTCAGACAGCAGTAGTTTCCATATCTCAGGAGTAGCAAACGTAGCTTGTCACTCAGAGGGCAGCATGTTTGTGTGTCCTAGACCAATGAGGAACATTATGTAGAGGAAGGTCCCATTGTAGTTCTGCCCTGGAGCATCAGTTACCACTGGGGTCTTTGTTGTTCCTGGAGATGAAGATAAAGAGTAAAGCCCTCAGGTCCAGATATTTTGTAGCCAGTCTGAAGGCAGGAAAGCTCCGCCCAGTCATAGTCCCAATTGTCCAATTAATTTTCCCAATAGGATTGCTCCTGTCACCCTCAATGTAAGGGGAACCTGAAGAGGATCCTACTTAAGTCTGCACAAATTTATTGACTCCCAATCCCCACTATGGTAATTCCATCCACCAAACTGTTCTGTGTCTTCCTTTTCATGACTCTACCATTTCATTTTTCTTACCCTATTATTATTAATACCACATATTATAAGGATTATGCTACAAGCTGGCTTTGGTACTTGAGGTGTTTTGGTAATTGCTTCTCCTGGGTCTATATTCACAAAGGCCTATTTCCAGGGTTGGAACCTGGTTAGGTTAGGTGCAAAGACCTGGCTGTCTTCCACCTTCTTGCACTGCCGGAAGTGGGCAAATGAGTGCATTTGCATTTGGGAATGAAACCTCCAGGGGGCGCCCTGCTAAAAGTCCGTCCGGGACTCTCTGGGAAGCAGTTTCCTAGGGAGGTGGGAGAGCAGTTCGTCCTCAGCTCTAATGCTCAGTGTCCAAGGGAAACTCGGCTCAGCCCCTGGGCTCGCCAAGCGGATATCTCCCCCCAAATAGCCCTATAGGAACTGTGGGAAGGGCACAGGCAGCTATGGGGGGGGGGGGCTCCTTATTGCTGTGACTCTAAGTGACCCAGGAAACCATAGGTTGGAGCCCAGGAACTCGGACTTCTGCCTTAGGCTTGTGTAAGAGAAAAATAATTATTAAATACTCACAATGTAAATATGAAATTATTACAAATACTATTAATAAAGAGCCAGCCAACAACAGGAATCTTCTCCATTTGCTGCAAGTGATTGCTTGCTGCCCAAAGCAGCAATGCCCCAAAGGCGCTCTGTAGGAAATAACAGGCCCTGGAGGAAAGCATTACGACTTTCAGTTCCACTGTGTGGTACGTAGTACATTGTTGGCGAGGAAATCGGCCTCCCAGACCCATTTTGAAGCTATAAATGGCACTGGCAGTGGTTTTGACAATGACATAATGTGGGCGTAGGGCAGTCTGGGGCCTGAGTGGACCTTAACCTCCCCTTGTACCCTCTTCCCCTTGGTAGAGGAAGACTTATGGGTGGGTGGTAAGCTTTAGAAAGCAAAATTAGTCCCTTAACTGAGCTGTGGAAACTTTTAGAGGATTCTTCTATGGATTTATCCCCTCCCAGGCTCACACTGAAATTTAATCCCTATTATGACCTATTAAGTAGTGGGACTTAGGAAGGTAACAGGCACTGCCTGCATGGATCAGTCTGTTTGTGAGAGTAATGGATTAATGGTTATCTCGAGAATGAGTCTATCATAAAAGCCTTTTGGGCCAGTGGCCACACTTCCTGTTCTCACCAGGTAATGCACCACCTACCTTAGGACTCTGCCAGGAAGAAGCTATCACCAGACACACCCTCAGCCTTGTACTGGAATCAAAGTCAAAATAAACCACTTTTTTAAATTGAATTCTTTATTGGTACAATTTATATACATCTCAAAATCACATATAACATTGGGGAATTTGTACCAGTATATGACACAAGTTAATTCTCATTTTTACCCATATCCCTACCCACCCACACCTCCTACCCCCCTTTATACATGCTCTTTTATTTTCTTTCTGTATCATATTTATTCCTTCCCCTCATCACATTCCCACACCAAGTTTCCTATAAAAATATTCCACTCTGCTGGGTGTGGTGGCTCACGCCTGTAATCCCAGCATTTAGGAGGCAGAGACAGGAGGATTGCTGAGTTCGAGGCTTGTCTGGGCTACATAGTGAGCTCAGAGCCAGCCTGAACTACAAAACAAGACCCTGTCTCAAAAAAAAAAATATTCCACTCTATAAAAGCTGTCCTACTTTCGAGAGCTCATTTGCATCTACAGGTAAAACCGCTTTTCTTTATAACGTACTCAGTCTGTTGTTCTGTTTTATAAGCAACAGAAAATGGACAAAGACACCAAGTAATGTCTTTAGAATCCACACTGACACTTACCCCCAGATGTTCACCAGTGAGCCACATTCCAAAATTGGAATACGTAGCCAAGTTCCTTTTCTGGTTTAATATGGAAACAGAAAAGCAAAAGGGCATCTTACCACCGAAGCTAACAAGGCTTATGGCCACAGATTTGGATCTAAAATCCAGTCAGGTAACCTGGCCCTAGACTTACCAGGGATGTCCTCGATTTTCTAAATGGCTATTTTTCTTTATTTGATCACTATATGATTATTGTTTTTTTTTTGAGTACTGGATATTGAACCCAGGGCTTTCCCACTGAGCTGCATCCCCAGTAACAATTTTAAAACAGGGTCTCATTAAGTTTCTAAGTTGTTCAGGCTGAGTGATCCTCCTGCCTCACCTTCCCAAAGAGCTGATATTACAGGCTTTCAAATCTGTGTGCAGTCTCTCACTAGAAGGTAGCTCCCCTGGGGCAGGGACCTGGGCTGTTTGTTTGCCAGTCATCTCAAAAGCACCTCTAGATCCTGGCATCTATGAGAAGGGCACCTTCAAGGATCATGGAACCAGAGGATTTTCATATAGTCTTTTAGTCTAATGATCTGGATGAACTGGGGAGCAGAGTACAGCTCACCCACCTCCACTGACAAAGCTGTACCCGGACAAGGACTTTTCTGTAGGATTTTAACAGCCAGAAGAGACACCATGTTAGTGAACTGTTTGTAGAGTCCTGGGTAGTGAGACTTTTGTTCCTTTCAAGCCACCCTTCTCAGGCTGCCCCAGAGATGCAGGCCGAGCTGCATTGCTTGATGTAACTGAGTGATGCTTTGGAGGAACTACAAGGGGCCCCAGTCCCAGGGCAAACTCCTTAGGCCTTGCGCTTTGTGACTTGTTCCCTTTTATGTCCTGAAAATCAGTTCTGTTTAAACATTAGAAAGCCTAGTCAGTGATGGCAGACTTTTTAGGGACTGTGACCCCCAAATCTGCTTATTTATCATAAAGTGCCAATTGTGCAATTAATTAATTGAACACTGAGGGTTTTTTTGAGACAGGGTCTTGCTTTGTAGTTCAGGCTGGCCCTGAGCTATGTAGCCCAGGCAAGCCTCAAACTCACAGTAATCCTCCTGGTTCTGCCTCCCGAGTGCTGGGATTACAGGTGTGAGCCACCACGCCTGGCATTGTGGTGTGTGGTACTGAATGCTGGTTGTGGTATTGTTTTATGTGGTTACCAGGGATTGAACCAGGGAACTGGTGCTTGCTAGGCAGGTGCCCAAACCACTGAGCTAAATCTCTGACCTGAACACCAAGGTTTTAGTACAGGAAAAAACCCTCATAGAGTAGCATCTTTTGTCTGAAAAGGAAAACAACAGGCATGCCATCTTTTCCAGCACTGCCTAGGTTATTTGGGAACAGTGGAGGGCCACAGCACATTATTAAGAAGCAGCGACTAATGATGAAATACATGAGCATCATTGTTTAATTAGGTTAATTAGGTCATACATTTTAAACTGTTTTATGAAGAGCTTATAGATCAGATAATCGTTAAAATATCAAAAACAAAAAAGTCCTCCAGTTTAAGTATATTAATAACATACAGGACAAAGGTTTAGTCCTAAAATTTCCTTTGGTCTCTGCTTAATTCAGGGACGTAAGGGGTGTGTGTGTGTGTGTGTGTGTGTGTGTATACGTGTGTGTGTCCTGGCCTCCTACTGGAGGGAGGAAAAACTGTCTCAGAATCCTGCGTTTGTGTTGTCACCAGAGTGCCCCCCCCCCCTTGTTCTTAAGTGTTTTCCTCTGACCCAAATTTTCCCGTTGTTTCCGCAACCCGGGAAAATTCAAAAGCAAGCGGCCCCCGCCCCCTCATGAATATTCAGCAGCAAAGGGCTGGAAGGAAGTGCGGGAGAAAAACCCACGTAAGACGTTCAACCCGGGTCGCTAGCCTCCCTTCGCACCCGCCCCCGTCCTGTGCGCTTCCTCTTAAACACTACAGCCCCGCGGGTCTGCAAGGCGAGCTGAGCCGAGGGACCGGCACTGCTCGAACAGCCTCCCGAGCTGGCTGAACGGCGGCCGGGGAGGGCGGCCTTTGGGCGATGGACCGACCAGGCCCCGGAGGCCCGGGGTCCGCGCTCCGCGGAGCCGACGAGGAGCCCAGGTCAGTCAGGGCGCGCGGCCGGGACCACGCCTCTGCCTCCTGCTGCTGCGTGCCCGCCCCGCACCCGGAGCCTGCGCGGGGTCTCTGCGCCCTCAGGACGCCCACTAGCGGGAGGGATGCTGAGGACGGTGAGTGGGGCTTCTGTGCGGTGGTCTCCTCCGCGCTTCTGGAGAAGAGCCACCAAGCAGCCTGTGGCTGCAGTCCTGTGTGCCACAGCAGTTTTTCTGCAAAGAACGTGGGACAAGTCGACGTTGAGCAGCTCTGAGTAAGACACCTGCGGAGCAGTAGGCGCGGTGGAGGTTTGAAAACTTGAGGCGGCCCGGGCAGGTGCAGGGGCGGCGCCTGCGGCGCGATGTTTTGGAGTGCAAAGCTCGCGCGCCTCGTTGCCCTGGCAGCGGGGGCGGAGCCGAGTCGCCGCGTGCCCACGTTGCTTGGCAACGGAGGGGCCTACGCTAGAGAGCGCTGGGGACCCTGAATCTCTGGCGGCTTTCAGGCCAGCCACCGGTCTGAGATTTCAATAGACGATGGTCTCTTTAGAGGTCAACTCGCGGACCATTTGTCGGGTGGCTGGGAATCAGGTGTCTAGGCTAAAACCGTAATGCTGCCCATTTGACAGTACTTGCATGTGGTCTATTGGAAGGCATGAAAAAGTTAGAAACCAATCCCTTCTGAAGTTTTTTAAAAAGGTATTTCGCTTCCTCATTTTTGAGGTAGACTCTCTTGACAAACGATGATTTATTATTTTTTAAAAAATAATTATCAAATACATGATCCACTTTGTGTCCATGAAAACAAGTTGGGCTTCAGTTTTTCCAACATACTTAGAAAATCTGTACAAAAATCCCATACAACAGGCAGCAAGCACTGTTATGTCATACAGTATTTTAGATAAAACTTTCAGTGTTGGAGGGAACTTCATTTTATTTCCCTGGGAATTTTCTTCCTTGTAAATATGCCAGATAATTTTGGCTTATTTTCTCAAAGGTGGCTTTAACTATATACTACAGAGGGAAAAAAATGCAAGGAGTTGAATTACTGTATCTTTTCCAGAACAATGATTGGCAGCTACAGTGCTACTTTTCCCTCCTTTTTTCTTGTTTTCCTACAGTAACTAAAGGTAACTTCTGTTTTTTTTTGAGTTTGATCATGTTTGCCAAAGATAGTGATATGTTAGCAGTTTTTAAGGTGTTTTCCTTCACAGTAGTTGATTTTTTTGCCCCTATTTTTTTAGTTTTTATGTGTTATTCACGTGTGCATATATTCATTTGTCAATCATTCATTCATTTCAACTGTGTACAGGGTCAGAGTTGAGAGAAGAGAAATAAGTGGAGAGAGGTGCACAGAAAATGGAATTAGGAAAATTCACAGTTTAAGGGGAAAGGCTAAGAAACAGTTACATTGTAATGTATAAGGACGTTTTTGGTTAGAGAGTTTGAGGGAACATCCTCTGCTTTTGGCCTAGGGTTGTACACTGATGGCCTCTGTGTTGCCAAGGAAAACATTATTGGACCACTTTAAAATAGAGGAAAGTGACACCCAGAGAATTGTACTTACTTGCCTCAGTTCTTAATAAGTGGCAGCTCTGGGACCTAAATCTAAGTGTCACTGTTGGCCTGGAGACAGTTCTTAGTGGTGAGTACCCACTTAGGCTGTGTGAGGCCTGGGTTCAACCCCAAGCACCACAGAAACAAGAAGAAACCATATCACTGAAGCATTAAACCTTTCAATTCCTGTGATTTCCCCTAACAAAAAAGCTATATTTTGATCACACTACATAGGAAGTGTGAATTTCTGAAATTAAAAAAATCATGTGGTGGCCTGAGATTTAGCTCAGTGGCTCCAGCGCCTGCCTACCAAGCGCAAAGTCCCTGGTTCAATCCCTGGTACCACATACAGCAGTACTGGGTGTGGTGACTCACGCCCACCAGCAATCAGTACCACATACCACAGTGCTGGATGTGGTGGCTCACACCTTTAATTTCAGTACTTTGAAAGCTCAGAGGCAGGAGGATTGCCGAGTTTGAAGCTTGCTTGGGCTACATAGTGAGCTCAGGGCTAGCCTGAAGTACAAAATGAGACCCTGTCTCAAAACAAACAAACAAAAATCATGCTTTTACTCTTTTCTGGTTGAACTATTTCTGAAGTCAGATATTTCTAAAGTCAGATACCAATTGCATTTCTAAAGAATATACATTTTTCCTATGTCAATATTCTTTTCTTGAGAAATAAACAAGAAAATTAAAATGTATTCATTCAAATTATGTCTAAAAACATTTGGGGGTATGTGTTTTGAAGTATTTATAAATTACGGTAGCATTTGATTTGTTTAAAACAAATATACTAAGTTACAATTCAGTTTATTAACTTTCTTGGTTTTTAGTCAGATTGTTAATTTCTACTTGTCGTGACTTTGGTGAGGTGAGACTTAGGATTTTGTTGTTGTTGTGGATCAAACCAAGACCTTACATATGGTAGGCAAGTGCTATAACACTGAGCTACACCTGCAGTTCAGAAATTGCTGTCTGGAAACTTGTCTTAGAAAGTTGAAGGTATCCCTGGACTGACCTACACTGATACATCCAGTCTAAAGTGTTTGCACTGTGAAATTTTAAGAATTTCAAATAGGTTGCAAGATCCCTCAAGGAAAGGCTTTATGTATGTTTAGAATTCTTTTGTTGGTACCAAGAACAATACTCTTTACAAATATTAACTGGGAGGAAACCCCAAAGTAACCTTTACCAGACCAATGAAATCTAAAGTAGAAGTAATTGTTCATCATAAGATACTCAGAGCCACAGACATTTCCTTCACTGATTGGTTTTTGTGTTTTACAATATCGTACTACAAAATGCTAGGTACTGCTTCTTTTGTGTGTGAGAAACAGCAGCTGAGTAAAACTGAGTGACTTAATCAGGTTCATCCAAGCAAGGGACAGCTGATGATGTCATGAAGACCAAATGAGGTTTGGTCTGTTCCTTGCCAAAGCTGAGAGACTGGAGATCGAGGTTGCTGTCCTTTCTCTCTTCTTCCCAAGGCTCCACCTCTTTCTGAGAAGAAGGAGAAGGAAACTCTTTTGAAAGACAAGTATTAAAAACCCAGGGAAGAAGAAAGGAAGCATTTGAGAAAAAAAGATGCAAGAAAAAAGAGTAAGAAAATTGATTACAGAAGGAACTGATGCTGAAAATGAGAGTGAAGGAAGAGGGAATCATCCAGAGTGATTTTGGCTTACCAGCCAACTCCAACTGCTTAGTAAAGTATCACAGCCAGGGGTTAAACAATAGGGAGTTACTGTTTCAGAGGCCTGGGTGTGTGGAGTCTGAGATCAAGGTGCTGGCAATGCTGCCTCCTTCTATAGTCTCTCCTGGCTCACAAATGGCTACCTTTTTCCTGTGTCCTCACATGATCATTCTCTGTCCTTACTGTTTCATCCAAACCTTGTCTTCTTATAGGAACAACAGTGCCATTAGAATATAGCCCACTTGTCTTAATTTCTTTACTCACTGCTCAGACAAAATACCCGACACCCATAGTTAAAGGAAGACAAATTTATTTGGCTTATGGTTCACAGAGGTTTTAGTCCATAATTGGCTGGCTCCAAGACAGAGTAGTACAAGACAGAGAGGCAACAGTTCATGGCTGCAGAAGACAGCAAAAGCAACAAGAGACCTTAACAGCATCTTCTTGCCTCTTTTACCTTATCCAGGCTACCAGGTTTGGAGTGGTGCCAAACCAGTTAACGTACTGGTTTAATAATCACATGTCCTTAAACCCAGCATCACATACTCTAGATACAGCCACCTCTGAAAAGGCTTTAAGAGGACATCTAAACTCAAACCATAACACGACCCTAAAAACCTCATCTTACCTTAATTACCCTCACATTCAAGGTCCTGGAGGTTGAAACTCCAACATATATACATATACATATACATATACATGTAAGGAATAAAGAAGGCCACACTGTCAGTCACTTTGAACACACTTGATCATTATTTGCATTAGATTTTCTCTTTCTCTTAGCACAAATAAATAGCTGAAAATATTGTGGCTAATTTTCACTATTGGTATATTCTACTGGAAGTCTTTGTTTAAAAAAAAAGATATCTAGAAGTGAGTCCTACAGTTAACTCCTTCATAGTTTATTTTCACTCTCGTCTATGTAGGACAGTATCAAACTTTGGAAATTTTAAACAAACAGATGAAACTGATATCAACACTATTTATAACTCTGTATGACCCCTTTCTGCCTTTCTTGAGCAGGGGATCTGAGGCATATTTACAGTCTTTCAGCATTTGTCTGATAAGAGTGAAACAGAAATCCCATATGAGTGATGCTTACAGGGAGTTTACAACCTTCATTGCCATGGAAATAAACTAGGGCAAACATCTACTAAATAGGCTCCTCCACACTCATTTCCAATGAAGTGTGTTGACATAATCTTTCAGACTGGTTGTGAAAGGTAGCCAGAAGAATCTAAAAGTTTTCTCTGAAGCATCAAATAACTAACAATGTTATAACTGGAATGTCTTGTAAAGACTCAAGAAATTGAAATAAGTGGTTATGAAATAACAGAATCTAGAGAGAAATCTGCAGATCTTGTATCTGGCACTTGCCCTTCTTTGAATTTCACAGAAACTGCTTTTTTAGAAGAAAATTAAAGACTAGATTTAAGTATGGCCAGATAGTTTCAGAGTTTTCTGCAATAAAAGTTTGACTGTCACTCAGCAGAGTTGCAAAATGTGAGTGAGTTTTCCTCTGGCATCTTTCATTACTTCATACTCTGCCTTCAGAAGATACAGAGTGTAACTGTCTACCCTACTCTTCTTCATTTAATATCTTGTATAGTTCCTCAAAATAGCCATTTGCCTCTTAAATTGTGCAGTTGTGATTTGTGTCTTCATTGCAGTACTGCAACTTGCTTCCCTTTGAGAATCATTCTGTTTACTTCTAAGTGAAAGGCTCCAAACTATTCTGGGAACATTGCTGCTAAAGAGTATTGGTCTTGTGTGTTTGATGGCAGTTTTTTAAGGAATACCAAAAGTTTTCAAAATGTGTTCTTTGGACACAGTCCAGTAGTTCTCTTTGATGGGTGGCTTCAGAAACATGTTCTTGTATGGAATTGCTATTGTTAATCCAACCAAAAGAGAATGCCTATTTGCAGAGCAATGCATACTTAATTAGTATGGGATCTGTGCCAATACCTGCAGTTTGAAGAGTCAGTGTTGAAAGTTGGCACAGTCCCTAAAGAGCAGAACCATATATTTCTCCTGTTTTCAGTCAGACATTTGCCAAGCTGGTCAGTTATACAAAGCAGCTGGCACCCTTTCAGAAGTAGGTTGATCTGTACAAGTGCTGCTTCTAAAGCACCTCATAATTAAATGCTCACCTCAAATGAAGGAACAGAAAAATCAAAGAGTAAGTCATTCCTGGCTGCTGATAACTTTTGCATATTTTGGCAGAGTGCTATATCTGCTCTTCATTCCCCTGTGCTGCTGAAGGAGGTAGTGACGCTGAGTTGGCTTAGACTTTAACGAGCACTCAGCAAGTATTTATCAGTACCTGATGATGGGTCATGGACTTTCTCCTCCTCAAGTAGTTCATGACCTGGTCCATGGTGAAGAGACATGAACCCAAGAAAATATGATGGGAGGCTGGTTCATGTGCCTATTCTAGATGTGCATAAACTTCCAGAGACAGTGGCTCATAGATGGCTCCATAGCTGAGAACTATACCCCATTTTTTTCAGGACTTTTTTTTCCTAGATGTTAACCTCTTACAGTTTTGTCCCACCTAATCTCCAAACCAGACTATTTTCTGCTCTTTTTTTTTTTTTTTGAGGGGGATGCTAGAGATGGAACTCAGGGGCTCTTTACCTTTAAAGTCTGTTATGATTTCTATCTATGTATTCCTCCAAAGTTTCATGCACCGAGGAGTGGTACTTTTGGAAGGTGATTGGGTTATGGGGCTTTATAGCTGGATATTAGAAGGTAGGGGGTAGTTCAAAGAAGCAGGTCGGTGGGAATGTGAGTTGGTAGTGTTTATCTCCCTCTCTGGCTCTTTTTTTCACTGTTTCCTGTCCACTGTGCTGTGAACAGCTTCTCCTTCACTATGTCTCTCTGCTATACTGTTCTATTTCAGGGTCATCCAACCATGAACTGTAAATGTGATCTAAAATAAACCTTTTTTCTTTAAATTGTGTAAGGTATTGTGTCTCAGCAAAGAGTGATTACCATAGATTTTGGCATGAGAAAAGTGGGATCATTGGTGTGACTGTTACTTGATAATGTAGTTCAGAAGCCTTTGAAAATGTTTTGTGGGGAGAATTTGCAAATGTTTGGAGATGTTGACTGGAGAAGTAGCCCTGGAATGCTGTAACCCAAGCTTGATGAGAGATTGGGATTGGAGTTTAACACAACAGAATGGTGATAAAAAGGTAGATGGTAAGAATCAGTCTCAGGAGGTTTCAGCTAGAAAGAAAGACTTTGCTGGCAATTAGATATTGTCATGCAAATTGTCAATATTTTGCTAAATCCTGAGACATTGAAGGAGATGGAGATAGGGTGGTAGACTAATCTAGAGGAAGATATTTCAAGGCAATGCAACAGTGAGGCTGTAGCATGGATACTGTTGAGGGCTTTTAATGAGATCTACTGTGGAAAATTAGAGCTAAAAGGCCATTTGGAAAGTTTTCAGTTTTGTCAGAAAGAGGGCGCCTGAAAAAACAGAGGAGAGCATTATTGCTGAAAAGATTAGCGTTTTTTTAAAAACCCAAGTACTTTGGACCAGGGCACTAGGAAAAATAAAACAAGAGCAAGTCAGAAATCAGCAAGATCCCTCCCTTTGTCATCTCAAAGTTGAAAAAATGAAAGGTTTCCTTTGAGAAGAAAGACCTAGGGCACACTGCTTAAGAATGAAAATAAGAACAGCTGCCTAGGACGTTCCATGGATTTAGTTCACAGTGTTCAACCATTTAGGCATTAGAGACCACTACAGCCATAATACAAAAGACCTGGAAATTATTCAAGCTGGCAGCCCGCCTTGGCATTGCCCGCACGGTGATGGTTTCACAAGCATGCAGAATGCAGTAGTTGTAGTTTCAGGAAAGTTTCCACTCAGATCTCAGAAGAAGACCTGGAGAGCCATGCAGTGTGCCCCTGAGTGGGCAGGGAAACTATGAGAGTGAGGCTGAAATAGCTGTGGAGACCCCAGAAAGTTAGAGAAGCTAGGATCATAGAACACCTGAGGAAAACTACAAGGAGTGAACAAAGCCAGCTGGAGAGAGAAAGACCGTAAGGGATATAACCACTGATAATTCACAGAGGCAGGGTTGTCTAAATCTTCTGGTGTTCACATCTTGCCCCCACTTGCTTTGGGTGCTAAACATGGAACTACAGCATTTAATGTTTTCCCTGTAAGATATTGGTCTAGCTTTGGTCCAATTTCTTTCTGTTCCATTCTTTCACCTTTTTGGAATGGAAATGTTTATCCTGTGTCATTTGTGTATCAACAAGTTTTACTTCCTTTTTATGTGTTCAGGAGTATACAGCTAAGAGTTTGACTTAAGTCTCAGAGAATACTTTGAATTTACTTTTCAGCAGTATTGGAACTGTTAAAATTTTGGTGATGCTTTGCGATGGACTAGATACATTTTACAAAAAGAGATATGGATGAGTTATTGAGAGCCTAGGGGCAAAATGTTGTGGTTAATATCGATGTCCTCCCAAACCTTTACACATGGGGTTTGAGGAGGTGATTGGAGTAGGGGGCTTTATGGGTGGCTGGATATTAAAAGATGGGATCTGACAGGGAAGAAGCAGGTGATTAGGGGCAAGACTTAATAGTAGGATTTATCTCCTTGCCTGGCTCCTCCCTGCACCTTCTGCTTCCTGCCTACCATGCTGTAAACATCTATTGCTCTTTCATGCCCCTATGCCATGGCTTCTTGTTTTGGAACCTATCAACTATGGACTGAAATGGGAGCCAAAATAAGCTTCTGCTACTTTAAATTGCAAGTGTTGGTATTTTGTCCCAGGATGAGGAGAGTGACTTCTAATCCAGCCTGGAATAATTTTTATCATATATTTATGAGATGTCATAATTGCATTCATCTTGGGGGTCCGGAAGATATATATATCTACCTAATCAGTTTTCCTCCCCCCTTGATTTCTCCTCCCTTTGTCTTCTTCCCCAGATCCTTTTCTCATCTCCACAAAGTCTACCTCCTTGTTTCCTACCATCTCTCTTTATTTTGCTCTTTAAATTGTCTATATTTTGAGTTTCTCATGTAAGAGAAATTATGCAGTATTTATTCTCTGTATCTGCTCTACTTAGCATTATGGCCTCAAGATCCATCTATTTTCCAACAAATAACTAAAATTTATCCTTTTCTGGATAAAGTAGTACTTTCTGGATGAGTAATATTCATATATATATATATATCACATTTTCTTTATTCCTTCATCTGTTGATGGGCATATAAGTTGTCTTCATAATTTACTTATTATGAATTATGTTGCTATAAACATTGATAAGCATTTGTGACTGTAATATGATGACTAACTATTTGGGTAAGGTGTCTAAACATTTGAGCAATATCCCTTCTTTGGGAAGATATCCTTTTGGGTCAAATGGAATTTCTATTTTTTGTCTTTAGTTTTTTTTTTTTCCCCTTCTGTACCCACCCTACCTCCCCCCGACCCCATTAGGGTTTTGTTTTGTTTTGAGACAGGGTCTTGCTTTGTAGTTCAGGCTGGCCCTGAGCTCACTATGTAGCCCAGGCAAGTCTCAAACTCACAGCAATCCTCCTGCCACTGTCTCCTGAGTGCTTGGATTACAGGTGTGAGCCACCATCCCTGGCATTGTGGTGTGTGGTACTGACTGCTAGTGGGTATGAGTGACATGCTCAGCATTGTGGTATGTGGTTACTGTCAGGCTGGAACCACTAAGCTAAATCCCAGCCCTATTTTTAGTTTCTTAAAGAGTCTCCGTACTGATTTTCATGGTTATTTTACTAGTTTGCATTCCCAACAACAATGTAGAAGTGTTCATTTTCACCACAACTTCTCTAGCATTTGTTAGTTTTTAAATCCTTGATGATACTCATTCTTATTAGGATATTTGGAATCTCAGTGTTATTTTATTTTGGATTTCTCTGTAGACCAAAGATGTTGAACATTTTTTAATGTGCTTATTGGACATTTGGTCTCCTTTTAAAAAGTGTCTACTCATTTTAATTCCCTATTTTTGACTGGACATTTTATTTAGGGGAATCTATTTTTCTGAGTTACTTATATACAGTGGTGCCTTGCCTTAAGTTCACAAACTTAATTCTTTCTGCAATTCTGGTCACGAACTGAATTGGTCATGAACTAAATAAAATTCAGTGGTTAAGTTCAATGTTGACCTTTTGGGGAAATGTGAATCAGTTCAAGACCAAATTAGTTTTCAACCAAAATGGTTGAAAGAATTAAGTTCATGGGCTGGAGGGTTAGCTCAGTGGTTCTGGTGCCTGCCTCGCAAGCGCAAGGTCCTGAGTTCGATCCCTGTTAACCACATACAATGTTGGGCATGGAGACTCACACCCACCGGCAATCAATACCACATACCACAGTGCCGGGTGTGGTGGCTCATGCCTGTAATCCCAGCACTCGGGAGGCAGAGACAGGGGGATTGCTGAGTTTGAGGCTTGCCTGGGCTACATAGTGAGCTCAGAGCCAGCCTGAACTACAAAAGCGAGACCCCTGTCTCAAAAAAAAGAAAAAGAAAAAAAAGAATTAAGTTCATGAATTGAGGTAACATTATATTCTAAATATTAGTCCATTGAGGATTAGCTGGAAAATTTTTTTTCCTCTTTGGTAGGTTGTCTTTTTGCTTTGTTATTTCCCCTTTGGTGCACAGAACATTTTAAATCTGATATCATCCCATTTGATTCTTAGTATTATTTTTTGTGTAATTGGAGTTCTGTTCAGAAAGTCTTTACCTATACCTATTTTCAAGAGTTTTACCTATATTACTTTACAGCAGATTTAGCATTTCTGTTTTATATCAAGGCCTTTGATCCACTTAAATTTGATTTTAGTTCAGAGTGAGAGATATGGGATAGTTCTTCTTTGATTTTAGTACAGAGAGTGAGAATTAGATTTATTCATCTGCACATGGATAACCAGTTTTCCCAGCACCATTTGTTAAAGAAGCTATCTTTTTCTAGCCTTTGTTTTGGGACCATTTCTCAACTGAGATTATTGAAGTGCACAGGATTATTTCTGCATTCCTAGTTTTGTCTCAGTGGTCAATATGTCTTTTTTTGTGCAAGTACCATGTTGTTTCAATTACTGTTGCTTTGTAATATAACTTTAAATCTGGAATTGCATTCCCACCTGCTTTGTTCATGTTTCCCAGGTTTGCTTTAGCTAGTCTGGGTTCCTTCTGGTTCCATATCAATTTTAGGACTTTTTTCTTATACTATGAAGAAAGCTATTGGTGTGTTGATTGGGAATTTATTAAATCAATCAGTCTTTTTACCTTGCACCATTCTTGGTTACATGGCCTTTTTGGTAATACTGGTTCTGCCTATTTGGGAACAGGGTGCATCTTTCCATTTTCTAATGTCTTCTTCAATCTCTTTTTTTTGTAGTACTATAGTTTTTATGATAGAACTTTTTCACTTGCTTGGTTAGGTTAATTCCTAGGTATATAGTTTGTTTGTTTGTTTGTTTTTTAAGACAGGGTCTTGCTTTGTAGGTCAGGCTGGCCCTGAGCTCACTACATAGCCCAAGCAAGCCTCCAACTCAGCAATCTGGGAGGCAGTCTCTGCCTCCTGAGTGCTGGGATTACAGGCATGAGCCACCACACCCGGCACTGTGGTATGTGGTATTGATTGCTGGTGGGCTTGAGTCACCACACCCAGCATTGTATGTGGTTACTGGGGATTGAACTCAGGATCTTGAGCTTGTGAGGGAGGCAGATGCTGGAACCACTGAGCAAAATCTCCAGCCCCTAGGTATATAGTTTTTAAGCTATCATGAATGGAACTGTTTTCCTGACTTTTTCTCAGTGGGCTCATTGTTGATATACATAAGTGATATTAATTTTTGTGTGTTGATTTTGCATTTTAATACTTTGCGAATTTACTAGTTCTAATAGTTTTCTGATAGGTTTGATTTGTTTGTTGTTCTGTTGGGTCTTCTACATAAAGGTCATATCATCTATAAATAAGAATAGTTTGACTTCTTCCTTTTCTATTCAAATACCTTTTTTTTTTCTCTTGCCTGGCTGCTCTGGCTAAAGTTTTGTGTATAGTGCTCACTTTGGTAACACATATACTAAAGTTTCCTGTATATATTGAACAGGAGTTGTGAGAGTGAACACCCATGTATGTTCCTGTAAAATCTTAAAAGGTTTCTGATTCTGGTATTTTTGATTTATATTACAGATGAACTAAAGAATCAAATTAAACAAAAGTTACACTGAACTTAGTAAAAGGAATTCCTTTACAATGAATACATATCTTAGTTTAGAGGGTTATAATCTTGGAGTGTTATTTGTGATGTTTTCTATGAGTAGTTTGTCTCAATTTAGATAGTAGGAGTGGTGTTGTAGAAAACATTGCCATGTCGGTCTATTAGAATAGGTCTGAACCTCACTATTTGTGAGCTACTCAAAATTTTAGTGCAATGAAATATGCTGGAATAATATGCAAATCATCTGAACCCCTGAATGTGGAAAAGTATTTTTCAGAGAAAAATTTAAGTACTTTTGTTAATTGAATTATTTATTGGTGCATTTTATATACAGCTCACAATCACACTCAATATTGGGGAATTTGTACCAGTATATGACATGAGTTAATTCTCATTTTTACTCATATTCCCTACCCACCCCAGTTTAAGCACTTTTAAAATTAAATGCTATCTTAATTATTGCGAGTTCTGGGAATCTGCCCAAACACATAATTCTTCCAAAGTTATATTCATCCAACATGGGTTGAGTTAGGCTTTTGTCCCTCTAAAAAACATAATTTAGCAAGTAAGATAAGAATTTGGTTATACAATTGTATGTTGACCAGTAATGAGATAAAAGCCCTAAATTTGGAAAGTTTGGTGTCTTATTTACCATCTCTAAGTGTGCAGTCTCAGGGCATTAACCATATTCACATTGCTCTACAACCATCATTGTTTTCTGTTTCTAGAACCCTATTTATCTTGTAAACTGGAGCTTCATACCAATCAGACAAAAGTTTCTGCTTACATCTCCCAATTTCTGGCAACTCCATCATTTTCCTTTCCATCTCTATGAGTGAGACTACTCTAGGGACTGCGTATAATTGGACTCATAGAGTTCTTTTACATCTGGATTACCTCACCTATCAGAATGTCCTTATGGTTTGTTCATGTTTCAGTATTTGTCTGAATTTCATTTCCTATTTTATGGCCAAATAATATTCCAGTATGTTCATATAACACATTTGGTAAATTTACTGTTCTGTTGATGGACATCTGGGTTATTTCCATCTCTAATGGCAGCACATACTTTTGTTCTGTGGTTATAACATATTATGTAAGCCATTTCTCTACTGATAAGGTTTTAGTTTTTTCTATACCTCAGTGACTAATTGGGAACTTACAGCATTTCATGCATGTACAAGTATATCTGTTAATCAATTTGTTGATATGAATTTGCTAGAAAAGTGGTTTAGCACATGAAATTTGGGGATGTTGCCAAATTACCCTCTAGAGACTGCACCCATTTACCCTTTGTTGGGAGAAAATCTATTCTCCCAATCGCTCATCAACACAGTGTTAACAGATTCCACCATCTTTGCTCCTCACGTGGTAGAAAATATGTTTCAGTATAATTTTAACTTGTATTTCTCTTGTTTTGAGTGCTTTCTAGGCGTTTCAGAGCCATTACATTTCTTTTACTGTGCCTATCTGTTCATTTCCTTTGTTCACTTTTCAATAGAGCTATTGGGCTTTTTCCTCACTCTTCTTTATATTGGCTGCTGTTGAAAAACCTGCTTTTGTTTGGCATCCTTAACACCGCCTGTGGGAGTCTTTTGGAACTCTGCAGTGAAACAGAAGCTTTGTCTGAGAAAAGTAAAACCTGCTTTTCAACACCATTGATCAAATACTGGCTCAGTGACAGTACATTTTATTAAGGGAACTGTCTGACATAGTAGGCTTTATTGAAGAAGTGATGTTCAAAAGTCAGACTATCTTTGTGAGAATGTTCTTAAAATGCCTATTTTCACAACATGTTCTAATACATTTAAGATATACTCAAGTTATCTTTTACAAGTTCAGTGTACGAACTCAAGATAATGAATAACTTTGGTATAAACTGGAAAGACAACCAAAATGCAACATACTGTTAAATGCCATTTTGCTGGACTCCTATACCTAACTGCATTCTGAAAATTCAGACTCATTATGCCCAATTTGCCAATTGTGGTGGTTCAGTCCTGTAATCCTAGGATGCTAGTCTGGGTTGTATAGAGTGCAGGGTCAGCCTGAAATACAAAGTAAGACCCTGTCTCAAAAACTAAAAAAAGAAAAAGGAAA
Source organism: Thryonomys swinderianus (assembly GCA_004025085.1). NCBI lineage: Eukaryota > Metazoa > Chordata > Mammalia > Rodentia > Thryonomyidae > Thryonomys > Thryonomys swinderianus. Next base: position 19,239 of record PVIC010000132.1, on the reverse strand, counting down.
TGCCCCAATTTGAACTCATTCCTTGTGCCCACTGAACAATTCCTTAGGTCCTGAGTTTGCTGCTTCAGTTTTCCAGGATACAACCCCAGGCCTTTCCCCTGCTGTACATCACTGGGATTGTCTGAATGCTGTGTACTAAAAAAAAAAAAAAAAAAAATATATATATATATATATATATATATATACATATATATATATATGTATATATATATATATATTTTTTTTTTGAGACAGGGTCTCGCTTTGTAGTTCAGGCTGGCCCTCAGTTCACTATGTAGCCCAGGCAAGCTGCCGCGAACTCAGCAATCCTGTCTCTGCCTCCTGAGTGCTGGGATTACAGGCGTGAGCTACCATGCCCAGCACTGTGGTATGTGGAATTGATTGCTGGTGGGCATGAGTCACCACGCCCAGCATTCTATGTGGTTACCGGGATCGAACTCAGGACCTTGCACTTGTGAGGCAGGCGCCAGAACCACTGAGCTAAATCTCCGGCCCTCAAATCCATATTTGAAACCCAGGCTCTACCATGACAGTATTAGGAGGTGGGATATCTGGGCAGTAATTAAATCAGGAGAGTTGATATTGGTGTGCCAAGACAGAGACCCCAGGGCTCTTAGTGAGAAGGCTTTTCCATTGAACACACTGAATCTTCTGGTACCTTGATCTCTGACTTCAAGCCTTCAGAACTGTGGGAAATAAATTTCAGTAGCTTATAAGGCACCCAGTTTATGGTATTTTGTCATAGCAGTATACATAGACTAGTTAATTACCAACTGATTCTATCTGCTAATCTCCCTTAATGTATCTACTACCCCCCATCAGAGCCCTCTGCAACTCCCTCTAGTTGATCCTTTGCTTCCAGACCTGTCCCTATTCAACAGTTCTCTGATGTGTTGCCAAGAGTAGTTTATAAAATACAAAGCATTCATGGCCTCTCTGGGTAAAATCCTTTGATGGCCCCCAATTGACCTTAAAATAAAACTCAAATTCCTCAGTATGGGCTCTGAGGCCAGCAAGCGCTGGCCTGCCTGTGTCTCAGCCTCCTGACTCAGTGCCTTCTCCTTCCTTTGCTTTTCTCAAGTGACTGTTCAGTTCTTTAAATTCAGGGTATACACAGTTGTTTTGCGATCTAGGAAAGTCTGCTTTACTTTCTTTCATGGTCTTTCCTGTTCCACTTCCCCAGCCCTGTCACGAAGACAATTCCTACTCACTCTTTCTGTTGATTCACTCAGGTCTTGCCTGACACTCCTCAAGTTTGCGTGAGGAATGCACATGTCCCTTGTCTTAAATGATACCCTAGTACTATAACCCCTGTTTTCTCATGTAAATACTTAGATGCTCCCATAAGACCCAAGGTGTAGGACCACATCTACCTTGTTTTCCATATCACCCAATGTCTAGCACATTTACTACTAATAAAACAAGTGAATGACTGTTGAAACATGGCTGGTGATAGAAGAATGTGTTTTGTGAATGGGGCACTAATAGGTAGGAATACAATGCAAGAATATTATATATTGAGAGTCCTAGGATGGGGCCCTCAGTGTCTTCCTTGAAAACTCTCAGCTGTGTGACAAAAAGATAAGGCTAAATTGGCTGCAGTGTTATTAGCCTGAAGTTCTACTGTTCTCATGACAAGGACTGTAAGTAAGACTTGCAGAAGATGAAGGCCAGGTAGGAAGAAACAATGCTCATCTACTGAGTGTCTCAGTAAAGTCCCAGGCAGGGAAGGAGACCTCTAAGGAGAGAGTGTGTTGCACAAACTTGGGGTGGGGATCCCAGCTGGGCTTAATATGGAGGGCTAGTTTTGAATGCAGCAACGCTCACAGTGTCTTCAAGTCAGCCTCTCCGGGAATGTGTGCCATTTGTTCTATTAATGTATTCATATCCCTCTCTTTAAGATGTAATTGTGGTTTGGGGCTGATCCTGGGCAAGAAGTTCTTTTTTAATTGAGTTTATTGGTACATTTTATGAATACATTATGATCACATTGAACATTAAAAATTTATATCTGTACATGATGCTTTTTTTTTTTTTTTTTTGAGACAGGGTCTTGCTTTGTAGTTCAGGCTGGCCCTGAGCTTACTGTGTAGCCCAGGCAAGCCTGGAACTCAGGAATCCTCCTGCCTCTGCCTCCCAAGTGGTGGGATTACAGGTGTGAGCCGCCATGCCTGGCACTGTGGTATGTGGTACTGATTGCTGGTGGGCATGAGTCACCACACCCAGCATTGTATGTGATTACCAGGGATTGAACTCAGGACCTTGCACTTGCGAGGCAGGTGCTGGAACCACTGAGCTAAATCTCCGGCCCCATGATGTATTTTTTAAAATCTTTATTGGTACATGACATATCTTTTTTTTTTTTTTTTTTTGAGACAGGGTCTCGCTTTGTAGTTCAGGCTGGCTCTGAGCTCACTATGTAGCCCAGGCAAGCTTCGAACTCAACAATCCGCCTGTCTCTGCCTCCCGAGTGCTGGAATGACAGGCGTGAGCCACCACACCCGGCACTGTGGTA
>PVIC010000132.1:0-16624 GCA_004025085.1 Thryonomys swinderianus | reverse complement strand
TGCCCAGCATTGTATGTGGTTACCGGGAATCAAACTCAGGACCTTGCGCTTGCGAGGCAGGAGCTGGAACCACTGAGCTAACCCTCCGGCCCAACGTGGCATATCTTGATTCTCATTTTTTCCTTTCCCCTGCCGACCCTACTACCCCCCCCAACCTCCTATGTATATATATATATATATATGTATATATGTATATATGTATATAAATGTATATATATACATATATATAAGCCTTGTTTCTATTTTTTGTTTTACTATCAAATTTTTTCTTTCTCCTTTTTATTTTCCCTTAACCCCTTTCCCTTTGAACATAGTTTTTTTTTTTTTTACTAGCTTTGCAAAATCGGAGTCTCTTAAGTATAAAGGAATGAATAACAACTAATCACTGGAATAGAAGAACAGAATTGAATAGTTAGAAGGCAACAAAATTTTCCCCCCACAGATTATTGGATGTATGGGGAAAATACGTTGTAATTAAATCCTACATTTTAGGCTAAAAGGAAAGTTAAACGTTAAAACCTCAGCACAAAATGCTATGAAGCATTTGTTTTAATTAAACAGGTGAGTTAGGTTAGCTCCATATTCTCCATTAGAGATGACTTTTCTTACCAGGATGGAGAATACTACTGGCACACAGTGGAGAGGTGAGGAAGGCTGCTGAGTACCCCACAATGCACAGGGCAGCCCCAAAATCAATACTCATGTTGTCTAAACTATTATGAGCACCCAAGTTGAGAAACCTTGTAGCCTTAAAGCCTTGAAGATACATAGCAATCTTCTGTTTTTGCTAAACTACAAAACATCATGTTAAAAAATTTTATCAGACAGCTGATTTTCTAATTATTCTCCCTAAAGAAACAAAAAAGTCATTGAACACATATTTTTCTCCCAGTTTGGCTTATTTAGTTACAAGCAAGGTTCTACTTTGTCCTGTGATGAATCTCATTAAAATTGACTCTGCCAGGCCTAGACTTGGAAACTTATTATTTCTGTCCTATTTTTAGACCACTGATTATGGTGACCACTTGAAATGGAGTCACGGCCAGATGGGAAACCTCTGAGAGTGGTGAACTTTGGCAGGTGGCCCCAAAAGCCCAGTTTCCAACTCAAAAACAGATGCAATCTTGACACCAATTGAGCTTTTCCCTTTGAGATAAAAATATAGGGTCACATGTTTTCACCTTTTTCTGATAAACATTTTTGTATTTAAAATCAACCAAATTTTGTGATCTAGACAGTTTTGATTCTTTTTCCCCCAAATTACTGAAAAACTCACAAGGTGGCAAAAGGATGGAGGGCAGGGTGTTAATTTTGTATTCATTTAAACTGAGAGCAAAGGGTTTTAATTGTTTGATAATAGTTGAAGATCACGAGAAAGGCATTAAAGTGCAAAGGAAGCAAAAACGCTGGTATGAAAAATTTTTAAAGGGTGAGGCTGCTTAACTGAAACTAAATGAAGAGTTGACCTCTTCCTAGTTCTGGGCCCCTAAGTGAGGTATCTTACTTATGAGCTACTTCTGCTTCTTCTGCTTCCCCTCCTCCTCCTTTTTCTTCTACCTCTTCTTTTTTTTTTGGGGGGGGGTACTGGGGATTAAACCCCAGTTCACATGGGAGGCAAGAACCATCCTATTCAGCCAGTTCCCATCCCTCTAAAAAATTTCATTTTGAGGCAGAGTTTTGCTAAGTTGTCCAGGTTGCTCTCGAACTTGCAATCCTTCTCTCCCAGCCTCCCAGGGAACTGGGGTCACAGGGCTGTACCACCAGTTATGGGTAGGTTATGTATTCACTTCCTCTTGCTGTAACAGATTACCGTGAGCTTTGAGGCCAACAGCAAGACAAGCTTCCGTTAGAGTGTTGGATTTGGGCTACATTCACTTGGGCTGGCAGATTCCTTCCTTGGGGCTATAAGGGAGAATCCATTTCACTTCCTCTGCCACCTTCTAGGTCTTCCATCTGGGCTTGTGGTCCTTCTTCCATTTTCAGAGCCAGTGATCACACTGTTAAGGCAAAAGGGAGTTGAGAGTATTGGAGCAATGCAAAATTTGGGTAAAGAAAAGAAGCTTATTTGCTAGCAAAGGAAAGAAAAGAAGTTTATTTGCTAGCGAAGGTCAGCCATAAGGGAAACGAGTCCTGCTCAGCTTGACTGACCCCCATTCCAGTTTTCCAACAGTTTTTAAAGAAATGGGAAGAGTAACATTTTGATTTACAGTCCCAGGTTCCACAGATTTGCTTGTAGGACCATATCGGGGTCCAGTCAGTTTCCATGGTTACAGGTAGTTACTTTTCAGGATAGGGGAAGTCTAGTAGATTAGTGAGTTGGGGGAGGAAGCTGGGCAGAAGGTCAGGAGGTTACAATTTACTACACACAGGTGTACTGGGAGTTGAGAGGGATTTTCTAAGAGAGGGTCAAGTAACATCATAAAGCAGTTAAAAGAAACCAGTATCTACAGGATAAACAAATGGCTAACTAAATCAGAGGCTACTATCATTCTATCTCTGTGACATATTGTGAGGGAGGGCTGGTGCTAGCTCAGGTCCAAGCTCTTGCAGTTAGGTTGCCTGTGGCATTCCTGCAGTTAGGTTTCCCTGACAACATCCCTTCAGTCTCTGAGTCCTTCACAACCCCTCTGACTCTCCTGTCTCCCCTTTTGCCTTGTGGTCATCTTGGGCTCACCTCAATACCCTTGTAAGTAGGTATGCTGTTCCCTTGTTATAGATAGAAAGATGCCACTTAGAAAGCTTTGCCATCTCTAGGGAACAGTGACTAAGGTCATATTATAAGATAAGTTTATATTCATTCTGGGGTTTTGATCATTATTTTTTTAAAATTTAAATGTTTATTAGTACATGTTTGTAGTACATTAGTACAGCATGATTACATTCATTGTGGGAGGTTGTTACATGTACATAATATATCTTAATCCTTTTTACTTCCCTTTCCTCTCATAATGATCAGTCACAAGCCTGGGAAAACTCAGCTTTTAAAAATGTTTATTTTTCCCTATTAAATTATCTAATTTAAACTAAAAATGTTGTGAGCAGCTATGGGGTCCTTTTTTTTTGTATCGGGGATTGAACTTGGGCCCTTATGCATCCAAGGTTGGTACCACTTGAGCTAAATCCCCAGCCATTTTTGTTATATCTTTGCTTTTCTCTATCTGTTGAGGTATCATGGACACACCATAAATGCCTACATTTAGAGTATAAAATTTGATGAATTCTAACATATTTGTATATCCATGAAATGATCACTGTCATCAAAATAATGATCATATTCATCAGGATTAGAAGTAGAACACTTACATCTTCTAATTCCTCTGGGGCAAACACTAGTCTGTTCCCTGTCTCCATACACTAATTGACTTTTCCTAGACTTGTACATAAGAATCACATAGCACATACTCTTTTGGTGTTGTCATTCTGACTTCTCCTGGTCAACATAATTACTTTGAGATTCATCTGCACTGTCCTGTGCAGTACTCGTCCATGTCAGTTGTACTCCATTGTTAATTCAGTCCTCATGAGGATGAGCATCAGTTGTTTCCAGTTGGGGTTGATACAAGTGAAGCTGCTCTAATCAAACATTGTATACAAATCTGTGTAGACATCTGCTGTCTTTTCCTAGGGTAATGCCTATTTGTGGAGCCATTGGCTCATGTGATGGAGACGTTGAATACTGCTGAAGTATTTTCCTAATCTTTGTACCATTTCATTTTCCCACCAAAAGTGAGTGTTCCAGTGACTCTACATTTTCAACTAAACTTGCTTTTAAAAACTTTTTAGCTGCTGGGCGTGGTAGCTCACGCCTGTAATCCCAGCACTCGGGAGGCAGAGACAGGAGGATTGCTGAGTTCAAGGCTTGCCTGAGCTACATAATGAGCTCAGGGCCAGCCTGAACTACAAAGCGAGACACTGCCTCAAAAACAAACATTTTTAGCCATACTACAGATAGATAATAATGTCTTGGAGTAGTTTTAATTTGTGTTTCTGAATTATTAGTAATGTTGATCATTATCATTTCTCATGTTTTTATTTTGCCATCTGTACATCTTCCTTTATAAAATATCTACTCAAATCTTTTGCACATTTTAATGTAGTTATTTTCATATTATTGCAAGTAAGAGTTTCTTCTAAAAATAATCTAGTTGAAAGAATTTTATCAGATATGCAGTTTGCAAATATTTTCCCCTAGCCTAAGGCTTGTATTTCCATTTCTTAAGAAGGTCTTTCAAAAAACAGAAGTTCTTAATTTTGATGAAATACACCATGTCAATTATTATTTTTTATATAATGTGGATTTTTTGCAACAGCATTTATGAAATCTTTGCCTAACCCAAGATTACAGTGACTTTTTCTAGGTATAGTTTTATATATGTGTAGGTTTTGCATTTAAGTCTATGATAAAATTTGAATTAATTTTAACATATAATGTGAGACATAGATGGTGGTTCATGTTTTTGCATATGATTGTCCATCTGTTTCAGAACCATTTACTAAAAAACCACACTTTTCTAGTAGATGTCTTTGCATTTTGTTACAAATCAATTGACTATGTATTTATTCATTTATTTCTAGATGGTTTTGTTCAATAATCCATTTTCCATCTTTCAGTGAATAGCTGACTTTTTGGTAATTACAGCTTTGTAAGTCTCAAAATTATGCACACAATTTTTTCAGGGTTGTTTTAGCTATTTTAGAAACAGATTCTTATTTTCTAGCAAAAAAGTGACTGGTGGATTTTGACTGCTATTCTGTAGCATTTATAAATCACTGTGCAGATGTGATATAGTATTGACAATATTAGCTATTTTAGTTCATCAAATACAATACAGTAAAGTTCTCATTTTATTTGATCTAAAACAGGTTATTTTTAAATTTCTTTTTTTAATAAATTGACTTTATTGGTACATTTTAGGAATACATTATGATCACATTCCTCATTGAGAATGTGTACCTATACATGATATATTTTGATTTTGATTTTTCCCATTCCCTTGCCATCCCTTAAATCTACATCCCCCATGTATATATTGTTTTCCTTTTTCCCTTTTCTATCAAATTTTTTCTTTCCCTTCTTTCTTTCCCCTGCCCCCACCCAGTTATCATTTCCCTTAGAACATTTTCTTCCTATTTCACAATACCTATCATACATTTTGGACCTCATTTATATCTTGTTTCTCACACTAGACACACGATATGGTATTTACACATCTGTGTCCTATTTTACTTATGAGTATGGCCTCAAAGTGTGTCCATTTAGCTGTAAATGTCTCTAATTTACCATTCTTTCTGAGTACAATTCCATTTTATAAAAAAAAAATCACATCTTCTTTATCCAGGCTCTACTTGATGGGCATTTGGGCTGTTTCCAAGATTTAAAAAAATTCTAACTGTGGGCTGGAGATTTAGCTCAGTGGTTCCAGCACCTGCCTTGCAAGTGCAAGGCCCAGAGTTCAATCCCGGTAACCACATACAATGCCAGGCGTGGTGGCTCACACCTGTATTCCCAGCACTTGGGAGGCAGAGGCAGGAGGATTGCTGAGTTCAAGGCTTTCCTGAGCTACATAGTGAGCTGAGGGCCAGCCTGAACTACAAAGTGAGATCCTGTCTCAAAAAAAAAAAAAAAATTCTAACTGTACCTACTACCATACTATACCTTATCCTGATCCAATTCTTGGAAATTCCACTTGAGTCATTGGCTATTTCCTTACACACAACTCCATGGGAGAAGAGCCTGTAGTTTCCTCCCCTGAAGAGGAACATGAGGGAGATTGTGTAAGAGGTACTGTACCGATGCCACCATGGTCCAGGCATCATCTCTCCAGCCTCATACCATTCACTTTCCCCTTTGCCATGGCCCAGCCCCACTGATTTTGTATTTCCTTTACCATATGAAGGTAATTAGCTATTTTAGTTCATCAAATACAATACAGTATAGTTCTCATTTTATTTGATCTAAAACAGGTTATTTTTAAAATTTTAATTTCCATCACAGGGTTTTTGCATATCTGCTTGCTTTCTTCTTCTTGTATTATCACTCCATGAATGGCTGATTCTATTTTATAAGGATGTAGTCATACTGAATTAGGGCCCATCTGAATCAACTAGTGTTAATGTTTTAGTTACTTCTCTAGATGCTGATACAAAATACCCAACACCCAAAGTTAAAGGGGATAGGGTTTATTCAGCTCACAGTTTGTAGAGACTTCAGTCCATAATTGGCTGGCTCCAAGGCAGGGTGGGACATGGCAGAGGGGCAACAATTCTTGGTGGACCAAAATTAGTGAAGCAATAAGGGACCTTAACATAAGGATCTTTTCACCCCTATACCTGATCCAGACTACCACAATCAGGATGGTGACAAACCAAATGAGCCCTTAACCCCAGTATCATACACTCTAGATTCAGCTACTTCTGAAAACGTCCTACAACCACATGAGGCTTTGGGGGGACATCTAGACACAAACAATAATATTTAACTTTATCATCTCCAAATTGTATCATGTCCTTATTTCCAAAAGGGTTTATAAGTACAGGTCCTGGGGGTAGAGCTGCAACATGTTTTGGGGGCACAGCTCATCCTGTTGTAAATGGTGAAGAAAGCATGAGCCCAGGTGAAATCATTGGGAGAAGATCAAAGTGAGTGGGAAAGAGGCTGAAGGACTTTGGAGAAGCGTGTCAGCTAACAGTAGTGAGACCCATGTAGAGAAGCCCAAGAGAGGAGCATTGCTAAGAAGGAGAACACATGAATGTCATGTTCCAGAATTCAAAGCACACGAAGTGTTCTGGTGCAGGGGAGGTCAGGGCTGTGAACGCTGCTGGCGAGTCACGTAATCCGTAGCAGTGTGAAGGCTGAAAACATACCCGAGAGTCACAGCACAGCCCCCGTCAGTGTCCTTTCTGGGGCTGTTTCGGGATGAGAGAGGAACCCAGGTGAAAGAAGAGGAAGAAGAGAAGAAATGGGGGCATGTCTAATGTCCTGTTGTAGCCGTGTAGGGGAGGAATGGGGCCTGCAGGTAGCCAGAGAGGCGTACGAAGAGGGAAGAGATTTCCTTCTTTGTACATGTTGATGGATGGTTAGAATTAAGAGTCACCCAGTACACGAGGCCAAAGAGAGAAGAGAAACTGTGTAATGTTGCTGAGGGGAGAGAAGGACAAGGGGGATGGGGAGCCTTGCAAAGCGGAGAACAGCTTGGGTGGCAGGTGGGGCAAGGGGTTGCATGTAGGCATGAGTAGGTGCCCTGCTGCATAAGGGATGCACAAATTGTGTGCTGATGACTTGTTTGCTCTGAGAAATAGGAGCCAAGGGAGCGAAAGGAAGGCTGGGGCATCGGGGAGTGAGACACCCGAGAAATGCAGTAGGCCTGGAGGGCGGGTTGGTGTCTGCTGTGGTCTGGGTGTGTCCCCACACTCACATGTCAGGTACTTGCTCCTCAGTGCCGCAGGTACGGAGAGATGCTTGGGTCAAGGGGTTGAACAGACCGCCATTACCTCGAGTGCAGATTATTACCATTACCATGATTGTTGTTACCACGAGAACAGGTTGCTGTGAAGCAAGCCCACCCCTCAGGTCCAGAGGAGGTTGGTTCTTGGCCACTTGCTTTTCTGCCCAGAGACTATGCAGCATGAAGCCCTTGATAGATGCTCTTTCGGGGCTTTGGGTTTCACAGCCTGCACCATGAGCCTAAAAATGTATTACCTTTATAAATCACCCATGTTGGTGTCATTTTAGAGCAAGAGAAAACAGGCTAAGGTGATATTCTGGTTGAGTGTGACAATCATGGTGTCTCTTCCATCCCAATGGATATGTCCATCAGGAAGTCCTGGCAGCAGGTAAAGCAGGTTGTGGAATCCATCCCAGTGAGGAAAGACAGTGGGGAGGAGGGCAGGGTATTATTGATGTGATCCCCTTGGATAGTGGGAACTGGAGAAAGGAGGGGACTGGCAGGCTGAAGCGATAGAAGAAGCAGTAACAAGGCAGTCACAGAGCAGGGGTGGTGACTGAACAAGCAAGAAGGGTGGAAAAGCGGCCAGTGCTTACTGGAGGGAGTCAGAGGTGAGGCCCAGGGTGTGACATGGGGATAAAGGGAAAGACTCTGGGAGGAGAGGAGATCAGGACACTTCATGGCCCAAACAGTCTTTCACAAAGTCCCTGAGGTCATCTGAGGTGACAGTGGGAGCAGAGTGGCTTGTGAGATGGGTGCTGGAGGGAGAGGCCAAGGGTCAGCAGAGCATAGTACTGAAGAGGGGTCAGAATGTGGAGGAGGCATGAAGTTCCCTCTGTCTCATGTGGTCGCTGTGCCATGGAGGTCTAGAGTTATGTCACTAATATGCCGATGCATTCATTCAGGAACTACCCTCACACACTTCACAGATGACTGAAGAGTCTTTAAAAACAGTGCGTCAGTGAAATAAATAGGTCACAGGTATGTAAATATTTATCTGTATTGTTTGAATTTTTATATTTTTAGTTTTTAATTTTTTAGTGATACATTATATACACACATCACAATTATACTCCACATTGAGAATTTGTACCACTGTATGACACAACTTAATTCTCATTTTCCCCCTCCCCTCCCCACCCTACCACCCCCACCCCTACATACACAAGCTTTGTTTCCTTTTTTTACCATCAATTTTTTTCTTTCCTCATTATTTGCCCCTACACCCCATTTCCCTTTGAATATTTACTATTTCACAATATCAGTTACGCATTCCAGAACACATTTACAACTTCAGTTTCTCATACCAGACAAAAGATATGATATTTATAGCATGTGTAAATACAATAGAACTCATGTGTAGAGGGTGGGGAGGGGAATGGGAAAAAAATGAGAATTAAATTGCGTCGTATACTGGTACAAATTCCCAATATTGAGTGTGATCATGATGTGTATATACGACATACCAATAAAGATAAAAATTTAAAAAAAAAACAAAAAACACAACATACTGTGGTAATAGGTGAGTTTTTTCTAACTTTAATGTAAGTTATGCAGTAATTTTGTATCTTATATATTACATAGGTATCACGTGTACATCTTATACATTGCATACATATAATTACATATGTACATATATAAAAAAATAGGGTGTCAACTACACTGAATGATGAGTGGGTGCCAGATTCTCCCTAAAGCTTGCAGACCTGGGTGTAACTTGGGTCTTCTTGTCAGTTTTCAGAGTAGTGGGCAAGCCTGGCATGTTGACGAGTGAATTCCAGCGGGAGCTGAATGTCTCAGTGGCACTGGACCCCATAAACTGGACCCCATAAAGGAGAGAGTAACCTACTTTAGAGGGGTCGTGCAGTGCTGATGATGAGTTCTGTAGGAAAATACTCCAGGCCTGAGAAAGCACAGATACACCTAAATGGCTTGAAGTGTAGGGGACTTGTACTGCTCGCTGGGACCCCCAGTCTTTTCCTGTTGGGCTGATGCAGTAAAGGGCTCCACCAGTTTTCCATCTCCAGCCTCCCTGCAGAAGACTGCCCAAGCCTTGTGTGCCTCCTCGAGGGAAAGCAGGGAAGAAAAGAGTAGGCAGCACACTGCGACCATTCTGTACGGGACCTCGGCTGAGCTCTCTCAGGTCACGAGTCCCCAACCTGGTGCTACCAGCTGTTCAATGGGCTTTGCTGTGGACTTTAGAACCCACACCACCCTGCATTTTCCAAAACCCATTACGTAGAATATTCTTACCTGTTAGTCATTGGCCATATTCTATATTAACTCTATATTAACTCCAACTCACTATATGAACTGCCTGACAGGCTCCTGAGGAAGGGAGGAGTGATTTAGCTCATGGTTTCAAATTCAAAGTATCAGTGTCACAACATAGGATCTGTGGTAGGGGCCAGCCCTGGGCTCCTCACGCATGTGCAGAGAGCCATAGTGGTGAACAGGATAACAAGCAAGAGGTGTATGTCCAAGCAGGCAGGCAGGCAGGAAGGGACCAGCCAATGGCATGCGTGACCCTTTCAGAAGAAGTGGGTGTGTCACTCACAGCTACTCCCCAAAGGCCCATCCCCCGCTGCCCACTGACTTCCCACTGGGCTTCAGCCCACCCTTCCAGCAGTTTGCCTGGGGACCAGAATCTCCAGCCACGGTGGACTTGAGGGCCACCCAATCAGCACCCAAACCACGGAGGCCAGTGTGAACCTCTGCCGCTGACTTACCCAGAAGTTGTTCTGCTCAGTCTCTTTCTCTTCCTGAACATGGGGGTGAACAGGGAAAATCACTGCTGTTTCATCTACTGATTCTTCCTGTGAACTCTGGCCAATGTGTGTGCATAGATACAGTTCCCTGGGGTTGTGGTTTAGTCTTAAAAACTGTAATATTTGCACAGTTATCTGAAATCTCATTTGCCTGGTTTTCGGTCATTCTGTTTGTATCATTTCCCCCCATGTAAGTCTAGATCTGTTTGTATCTATGCACTCTATGTATGTGGAGATGTGTAAATAGATGATAGATAGATAGATAGATAGATAGATAGATAGATAGATAGATAGATAAATAGATAGATAGATAGATAGATAGATAGGAGACTGCCTAAATCTAGTAACTAAAAGAAAGTGTTGGATTAAACCATTTTGGTGTTCTACCAACAGAAATCCCTAACTAAGCACGGCTTCACAGAAACCTGAAACAGTTTCATTACTTTGGCTCAAGATGACCAAGGTAAATTGAACTTTAAAGGTAGAACTTTAAAGAAGCTTAAACAATGAATGGTGTGAACATAGGAATGACAGAGCTCGGAATGGGGCTCTAAATTAAATAGACTGCTATACTACGTATCAAGTAATACATATTTTCTTGGAAAGTATGTAGATTATTGTTACAGTCAAGTTTTTGCATGGCAGATTGGTAGGTATCTAAAAGGTGAATTACATATCATGTTTTTCAAGCAAGAATATTGATTAGTAATAATATTAGTGATTTATAAAAAGGGCAGTCACTTTTGGTGGTGCAAAATATTTATTTTTATATCATGCACAGGCCACTATTCATTACAGGATGAAAATCCCTAATCTGAAAATATGAAATCTTTTTTTTTTTTTTTGAGACAGAATCTCGCTTTATAGCTCAGGCTGGCCCTAAGCTCACTATGTAGCCTAGGCAAACCTTTGAACTCAGCAATCCTCCTACCTCTGCCTCCTGAGTGATGGGATTCCAGGTGTGAGCCACCACACCCAGCATTGTGGTATGTAGTACTGATTGCAGGTGGGTGTGAGTCACCATACCTGGTATTGTTGTATGTGGTTACTGGGATGGAATCTAGGACCTTGCACTTGCTAGGCAGGCACCAGAACCACTGAGCTAAATCTCCATCCCTGAAAATATGAAATCTTAAATGCTCCAAAATCCAAATGTTTTTGAGCATTGTTAACAAATAACAAAATGTCAATCACGTATACAGCCCCAAATTAGAGTAAGAAGCTCTTCACACAGTCACATTTGCAGAAAAAAAAAAACTGAGCTCCTCTCCTGCCTTTGGTTTTCTGTTATTAAAGTTAGAATAATACAGATACATTAATGAATATGTACTTGAAAATGTATCTATGTTCCTTTTCATATCGCTACTTTTCCATGACTTATAAGTTATTTTGTCAATTTACTTTCAATTGATGTATTTTTGTTGTTTTGTTTTTTGAGATAGGGTGTAACTACATAGGCCAGCCTGACTTATGTAGTTTACTAGGTAGTCCAGACTTGCCGCAATCCATCTGCGTCAGCCTCATGAGTACTAGGATTGTAGGCCTGTGACACAATGCCTGGTTACTTTCAATTTTAACGCTCAAAGTTTCTCAAAGTGAATAATTTTCTGAGTATCCTTATTTGAAAAAATTCTGCTTCTCTGATTTGCTAGGGGAGGACTTACTGGTGGTGGAAAACAACATCAGCATAATTGCAAATGTATTCTATTCTTTGGAAGCCTATACACTGCTTGCATTTCACAATGATTTTAATTCATAAATTCTTATAATATTTACTAACTTTGGAAGGATAGATTGATGGATGATGAATGGATGGATGGACAGATGACAGATGGGTGGTTGGATGAATGGAATTATGTTTCTTAAATATATGAATGTATTTATAGGTAAGAATCTGAAGTCTTTGGTGGACTGGGAATTGCCCAGTGCCTTAAACCACAGAAGCAACTCACAAAAAAAGTGTTCCACTGGTGCCTAGCTGGGAAAGTCCAGGTAGGAGCTCAGAGGAGTGAGAGACAGAATATTTACAAATGAGAAACAAAACAAAAATTTTCAGGAGGGTTTGGGGAATGTAGAATAGCTAAGATGTGCTGCCATATAGCTTTTGTATCTGCTAAAGGAATGAATTTATGTGTTTTCACCATTCTTGATGTGGGGATCAGGTGGAGAGATGGGACAGGAACAGTTTTAATTTTTGCCAAGTATTCAGTGTGGTGAAGAATAGCTCACAAATATCTTGTAAGGGAGTCTGAGGTCACACAAAATGGAGAGGGCCATTTCCAAAGAATGCACATTCTTTTCGATTTGCCAACAGGCCTCATAATTCAGTTACAAGGCTCCCAAGAAGCAGTCTGGGCGTGTTTGCCCGTGGAGGAGTAGATTCCTTTTCCTGCAGACAGCAACATAGCTGACATTTTCCCCTCCTTTAAGAAGACTTCTGCCCCCTTGACCTTTAAAGCTGACCTTCAAAAAGACAGTACTCTGTTTCTTGCATTATTATCACCTGCTCAGCTCCATGATTACCCCGCTTGGTTCATTGTTCTGGAATGAAAACTTTTTCTGGAAAATTGTTTTCTGAGAAGCACAGGATCAGAGCGGCTGGAAGAGGTCCAAGGTGCCTGTGACACTCCTTCACTTTTCAGTGTGAACTGTAGAGGAGACAGCAGTTTTGTGAGTAACTATCCATAATTCTATTTTTTGGTTATGCCATGGCTTATATCTAATGTCCCCCAAGAACCTCATAGCCCATGGGCAGGACTTGTGGAAGTGAGTAGGTAATGGGGGCTTATGGCTAATTCACTTTTAGAAGCTGGGGTCTGGTTGGAAGAGCAGGTGACATGGCCTGAAGAGTATTCCTCACCTTCCCACTCCTCTCTTCACTCTCTGCTTCCTCCTCACAATGACATGAGGAGCTTTCTCCTGCCCGACCCTTCCACCATTCCTTAGCCTTGGAACCAGCCAGTTAGGGACTAAAATATAAGCCAAAATAAGACCCTCCTCCTTTACATTGTGGGTACTTAGTACTGTGTCTCAGCAACAAGAACAGTGACTGAGACAGAAAATATTTAGGGCCTTCATTTCAGAACATTAGGCTTCCTTCAGTTTTAAAGATGATTATATAAATACTGTAAATGTGTGAAAGCAACCATTTCAGATGTCACACATCTGCTCGTGCCATGTACTTTGATAAATGGACAAATGCAAAGGCCAGAAAGTAGCTCAGCGAACTAAAAAAGGCCAGAAGGAACAATGTGGAGCAGAAAAGCCAAGAAGAAGCAGCCTTGGAGGCTCTCACAGTAATTAAATATAACAGCAGCTTCAATTCATTGAGAACTAACTATGGGAAACACACTTGTACAGTACATGTAGTAATAGGCTTGATCGTCAGCAAAGTCAGTGGGAGCATGTGTGGTCTTGATCCTGTTTCACAGATGAAGAGTTCAGTCACACTGTAGTCATGTGCTTACAAGTAAGGGAGCTAGGAGAGCAATGGCGACCCAAGAACTCAAACCCTAACATTATTTTTTTGTTGCTACAGTTTTTTTTTTTTGTTTTTGTTTTTGTTTTTTGAGATAGGGTCTCACTTTGTAGCTCAGGCTGACCCTGAGTTCACTACGTAGTTCAGGCAAGCCTCGAACTCAGCAATCCTCCTGCCTGCACCTCCTGAGTGCGGGGATTACAGGCGTGAGCCACCATGCCTGACACTCTGGTATGTGGTACTGACTGCTAATGGGTGTGAGTCACCATGCCTGGTATTATTGTATGTGGTAACCCGGGGATCACCCCAGGGACCTTGCATTTGCTAGGCAGACACTGGAACCACTGAGCTAAATCTCTGGCCCCAAACCCTAACATTATTGTATCTGCCTTACAGTACTGGGGGGAAGGACTGTTCTAGGATGTCATTTCAAGAGTTGTGAAAAAGATGGTAAAGGAAGGATGGTAAAGGAAGGGTGCTCTAGCTTTGTGAACATCACAAAAAATTTCTTGAATAACCAGTCATAGTCACACATGCCCATAATCCCAGGATTCTAGGAGGCTGAAGGAGGAGAGTTGTGAGATGGAGCATGTTGTTAGATTGTGCAAGCAATGTAGTGACTACTGAGACCTTGAATCAAAATAAAAAAAAAACATAAGTCAGTGTGAAGGCCTTGGGTACAATCCTTGGTACCATGTATGCACACACAGTACACTTGAAAACTTGATTTGGAGGGTCCCACTGTTGGCCTGAGCTTTCTTCCTATTGCCATTTGGACTAGCTGCACACTTATAATTTAGATCTAAATGTTCTCAAAAAACTTCAGGTGCTCATGTGGTTGTTTCATAGGGGCACTATGCTCCTCCATGGATTCATCCATTGACAAGTTCACACCTGAATGTGCTGTTAGGACCTCAGGCCTGGGTAGACCACTGGAGGTGTGATCTAGAAGAGTATATTCCTATCTGTGGCTCTTCCCTTTTTTCTATATCTGCTTTTGGACAATGGGAGCTGAGCAGTTTTGCTCCACAAGTCCTTAAGCCATAATGTCTGTGCCTTGGAGGTAGCCAACAATGGACTGAACCCTCAGAAACCATAAGTTAAAATAAATGTCTCCTCTTAATTTGCAGAAAGTAAATCTCTCTTTCTCTCTCTCTCTCTCTCTCTCTCTCTCTCTCTCTCTCTCTCTCTCTCTCTCAGAATCTCTCCTAATTATTCAGAAAGCTGACTAATAGACTCTTTCTCTGCCCTTGCAGCCAAAGCCAAATTTAGTACTAACATTTCATTTGTATGTACATCTTATATGTAGCCTTCCCCACATTCTCTTGGATGAGGGGTCTTCCTGCTGAGTCTGAGCTGCCCCTTTTGTGTTGTGGTCCTTTCTGTTAATGCCTCACCCAACTATCATGCCTTAAAGGTATATGTCTGGTCCCCCAGTGACCCTGAGCACTGAGCCTAGTGTCCTGTGCAGAATTGAGTTTAACACACTTTTGTTGAGTGGCCCTCCCTAGAGCTTTCCTGATGAAAGGGAAGGACAGACTGGGTACCTGCTTCCATCCTCCTGGTCTGCGTCCTGGGTGTACTTGCCCATAGAGAGTGCTGGGTGGCCATTCCTGTGGCTAATGGCTGGGGCTCTAGGTGTGACCAATGACTGGGTTTAAAATCCCATTCCAATTATGCCTTGCTGTATCAGCTTGTGACAAGTTATTAAAGCTCAAACTTCTTGTAAATTAGAAGCTTAGAGGGAAAGGGCTGGGGTATAATGTAGTCATAGAGCATTTATCTGAGATGGTATAAGGTTCATCTCAGCACCAAAAACACAAAAACCACACACATATGCAACACAATTTAGGAGAAGGAGGACTACATGCTCCATGTGTTCACTGTGAGGGTTAAATGAAATTTTATATGTGATTGATACATGGGAAGACTTGCTAAATATTATTTTTAGTATCATGATCTATGTATACATGTGACTCCCAGAATGACTTCTATGTCACTGAAGTCTCAGCAGGAAGTTCTTAGGCAACAGGTGTAGCAAAAAGATGGCTTACAAGTTTGACTCATTTATACTCAAATAGACGTACCTTCAGGACATACTCATAAGTGAAATAAATAGGTCACAGATGTGTAAATGTCATATTTGCTCTCTGGTATGAGAAACTGAAGATGTTAATAAGTTCTAGAAAATATGATGGATATTGAGAAATTAGAAAATATTCAAAGGGAAATGTGGGGGAGGAGTGAGTAATGAGGGGTAAAGAAAAATGTGATGGTAATTAAAAAAAAAGGAAACAAAGCTTATGTATTTAGTGGGTGAGGGATTGTGAGGTGAGTAGGGGAATGGGAAAAAGTGAGAAGTAAACTGTGTCATATACTGGTACAAATTCCAAATATTGAGTGGATCATGATGTGTATATACTATATACCAATGAAGAAAAAAATTTTAAAAAACAATGGCTTACAGACTGCAAAGTGTGTCAGATGACTTTGTAGGGACAGGAAGGAATGCGACCTCATTCATCATCAAGCATAACAACCATGCGACTATGTCCCTGTGTGCATGTATGCATCTGGATTTCCTCTTTCTATAAGGGCACAGACCTTAATGGATTCTGAGCCCATCCTAATTGCTTCATCTTAACTAACTACATCTGGAACAACATTTTGAATTACTGAGGTCATGTTCAAAATTGCTGAGGGTCAGTACTTCCATATATGAATTTGGAGAACATAGTTTAACACATAACAGGTCTTTCACAGATCGAATGGGCCTTGTAGGCGTCACCTTTTTCATGGTTATTTTGAACCAGAATTTGCATAGGAAGCTGAAAGAAGCCTTTGGCCCAGCACTTTCTGGAAAGGACGGTGGTAGCACCATGAATTAAAATTCTTAAGGCAATGAAAATTCTTTTTTTTTTTTTTTTTTTTTT
>PVIC010000131.1:0-162917 GCA_004025085.1 Thryonomys swinderianus | reverse complement strand
GTGTAAGGTTCCAGAGAGAGGATGGGTATGTTTAGTCATAGCAGCACTCTTTAGCTAATTTGCTTCTAAGAAGAGTAAGATTGGATGTTTGCCTCTCTAGAGGGAGACTTTTAGGCATATTGGAGGTTATACTTTTAGTTATAATGTGGATATCTATTGCAAACATAAAAATTGATGGGAAATTTAAAAGAAAATGATGAAAGTACAAGATCATATGTGAAAATATTACCTACAAACATCTTAGATCATTATGTATTTGTATTAAATCTAAGTAATATGTTGACATGTTAAACCCTTGATTATCATAGTTGGAAAATATATCCATTGCTATCTTCCCCTACATCAGTTTTAGTAATGTATAAAATCCAAGAAAAGCAGAATTAAAATCTCCATGGGAGTACCTTCATGCAAAAAGCAGAAAAAGAAACAGTAATAGAACCCATGGTTTGTAGTTCTATCTGAAACTGGTTAGTATATTAAAGTTGAGCTTAACTTTAGCTGTTGACTTTTATCTTCATGGATAAATCTTGAAAAAACAAGACCAGTGACTCGTTCAACCACTTGGACGGAGTGCTGGGAGCACAGCATTTATCAAAGAGACAGACATGGGATGACTGGGAAAGGGATTTTTGAAGGCAACTCCTGTACTTAAATTCAATGTGAGTTGCCAATTTGGGAATTTGCTACATTATATTTAGCACATGGTTAGAATTTCTGTTAGGTGAGGAGTTATAGACTTGACCACATCAATACTTGGATCATTTTCAAATGGAAAGAAAGTGCTGAAACCAAAATATTGGGTTAAATTCTTTAAAGTTTTAAAATGGGAAAACAATTGGTTTTTGTACAAAGTAACATAAGCATCAAGCCGATGGAAATGGCTTCATTTTTGAAATTCCATTGGAATGCGTCTTCGTCAGTTTCCTCCTGTGCCATGACCCAGTACCCTCCACCTGCAGTTTAAAAGAGGGGAGATTTATTTTGGCTCATGGTCCCAAAGCTTTCAGTCCACAGTCACCTGGCTCCAACGCAGAAAATGGCACAATGGAAGGGTGAGGCACAGGGAAATTGCTCAATCAGCAATCACAGGGGGATGGAGCAGCTGGAAGGGAGGTGCACCCTGCAAGGTCACGCCCCCAAGGACTTGCTTCTTTAGACTGAGATCCATTTCCCAATGGCACCTTCAAACCCTGCACTCACCAGGGCATGAACTCACCAGTGAGTCCAGTGCTTTCATATCCACCTTACCTTCCAAATGCTAGAGGCTTTTGGAAGACAGCCTAGATATAAATTACAGCATAAATATGGTCTTAATAATTATTTTAAGAAGCAGCATGTTTGTAAACATGTGTGACTTGCATTGACAGTTGGAGGGCCTTACTACTTCCCTTATTCTTAGGATAGATTGTGGAAGCTGAGAGAAAATATATTTATTTTAGACTCCCAGAAACCATTTTGTGGATTTATATATATAAAACTGTATTTTGCTCTGAGATGCCCTTTTGTCACTTCTATTTAACTCACTTCTATTTAACTAATGAGGAAGCTAGTCAAAAGTGTAAGAAAGACAGTAAAAACAACTTTAAATATACTAGGATTGTGTTCAAAATAAGCCTCTAGTAAAAGCAAAAGGTCAGATTGCCCATTTCACTGAGACCTCAGTGTGAGCTGCACCAATGAAGAGCTTCTGTTTCCCACAATTCAAAATGATGGGAAGACTGGCGACGGCCATGCGAGTGTGGGCAATTTTTGTCACCCAACTGGTGCTGAATATGCTGACAGACCATGAGTACTGTATCCTGAGAATATTGAAGAGTCTGCAAAACATATTTGGCTCTTTGCCAAAACAGTTTCTCTAGCTGTCTTATAAGTATGTATTCCGTGGGAAATTTAATCTGTGTTCTTATAATTCATTTACACTAGGCTCACCAAAATATGGGACAATATTGAATGTCTCAGAAACGTTAAAGTTTATGAGGTCATCTAGGCTTTTTTTTCTTTTTTCTTTTTTTTCAGACAGGGTCTTGCTGTGTAGTTTGGCCTGATCTTGAAGCCACTATGAAGTCCAGGCTGACCTTGAACTCATGGCAGGTTTCCTGCTTCAGCCTCCTGAGTCCTAGGATTACAAGCATATACAACCATGTCTGGCAAGGCTTTGTCTTTAAATGACAAGGTCATAGTATACTAGGACTCTGCAAAATTCAACCTTCTTAGGTGTTAACTTCATTTTATTTAATACAACCTAAGAAACCATGGAGCTGATTGATAACTTCTACACTCAAAATTCCAGTCTAACATATATTAGTTGTATCCAGATAAAGAATACAGGAATAAGAATGGTTAACATTAATGATTCAAGTCATTTGTATTGGCACAGTGGCTTGAAGATGTATTTAAAGATAAATCCTTTCTAAATAAATGATACTATCTAAATGTGCACCCATTCTAAGAAAGTCACACTGAGTTAATTGTTTGGTGTTGTATGGTATTCTGCAGCTTTAAAAGAGTTTTAAGAAACATAGTCTCATCTAATTGGAGAACTAGAATTTCTATTATTGTCTCTCTTTGTTAAAGGGAGCAATGGATTGCATGTGACTTTGCAAGTTGTTGTTGAAATGGTAGTCATAAAGACTATGTTGTACTTCTGAGCTATGATTGTGTACAATAATAGAAGCAGGATTGAACATATCCCACATAGCTCTCTTATTTTTAAATGCACTTTTTCCATACTTGTATGAACTCTTTGATTTGGCCTTTATTTAAAAACCAAGACAAAACAAAATCATAATTCCTGTCCTAACACCAAGTTTGAATATTATAATTGGCATAAAATTCAGTTCTAGTTTTCTTTCCCAAAAATAAGTTGCTTTTTCCAGCATGACTCTTCTTTGTGAATCTACACATTTGTATTTTAAAATGGTCTGATCCCATTGGGCTAATCTAAGTGGAGAGTGTCCTTTGAATTCAATGTGTGCTCCATGACCAGGTCAATTTCATCAGGCCAGCAAGCCTGAAATTATTTAAACTATGCAATTGGCTGGAAATGTTGTATACATTAAAACAAGATTCAAAACAAGAATGGGAAATCCTTTTCTGACTTAATATATGAATTCTAACTGAAATTATTCACTTTAGAAACATGGAGGCAATTATTAAGATGATTTTGATTGTGTACCATTCCTGACACAGTTTTTGGCTGTCTTAAGATGACTTAATTTGGGTTCCCAGATGTGAATCCACTTCATCTTGAAGATTTTTTCATTTCTTTCTTCTTTTTTTCTTTTTCATCAATTACCTCTCCAACACATGCAAACTAAGTATAATCTTGAGCCAGAAGGAAGTTTATTGGCACTTGAATCCTGTAATTAGATACAAATTACAGAGCAATGTCTTCATATTTTTGCCAGAGTAGAAACAGTCTTTTCAGTGGAGCTTCAGGGCATTTCATTCTCCTAGGTTTCCTCCTTCCTTTTCCGTCGCTCCTTCTCATCCTCTCTTGCTGCTTGCTGCTTGCCCCTCAGCTTCCCCCGGTCCTAGCATTGACATGTCTCCTGTTTAGCCTGTACACCCTAATGCTCTTTCTACCCATCTCCCGTGTCTCATTTAATCACTGATTTTAAGTCTGTATGACATTTTCTGTAAACTTTCAATACCATGCCAGACCTCTTTCCTGAATACAGATCATGTTTTTACCCATATGTACATACATATATACACAATTTTAATACTTTTCCATTTTAGCTACGCATATACCATATACTGTGGTTGTAACTTTACAGTTTGAAGGGTGACAAGAAACCTGAAATGAATTCCTTTTTCCTACTTTATAATTTGACAGAAAAAAATGGATTCATTCTTTTTATAGGACTTAACGACCTTGCCTAGAAAAGTTTTCTTCCTTTCTTAAGTCAAGGCCTTTTTCTACTTTATATTGTACTTAAAGGAAATAGTTTATGGCTTCTTTTTTAATGATAGTTTTACTAGTATAGGTTTGTGGTACATAATAACTGCATTCGTTTTGGAGAACTGGTATGTTCACCCACTGCATGGCACACCCGGACTGCCAGTACCAGTACTACTCTTGTGCTCCAGAGTCATCGTTAATAAAGCCCCATGATACTGCAAGAGATGATCTGCTGACCAGGATAGTGACTGAGTTACTAGGTGGTGGGTAGCATATACAGTGTGGACACCCTGAGCAAAGATGTGATTCCCGACATAGGCAAAACAAAGCAAGACAGTGCAAGATTTCAGATGCCAGTCAGAATGGCACCTAATTTCAAACTTATAAATTGTTTATTTCCAGAATTTTCTTTTGAATATTTTTAGACTATAGCTGACCAGGATAGCTGAAACCACAGAAAGTAAAGCTGCAAATAAGGGAGGAGTGCTGGACCTGAAACCCAACATACACAAAACCCACTTCTCCAGCAGACTTCTCTATCTCAGGCTAAATTTTGCACTTATCTTTCACTTCTCATTCTTTTTACCTAAAAGTGCGAGTGCATGCGTGCGCGCGCGTGCACACACACACACACACACACTCAGTCCTGTTCCCCCAAAGCCAATCAGTCATCTCTGAAAGTCTGGAGTAATAATTTCTCCCTACCTCCATTGCAGTGGCTTGGTCCTGGCCACCAAGGTCTTTCCTACCTAGGTCACTGCATCATGGCCTGAATGGACCACCGGGAGCAGTCTCTTCTCCACAGATGAATAGTATGGTCCTGCTACCACCTAGCTCATACCAGGTCACCCCCTTCCACAGAATTTCCATAACTTTGGCTCTTCATCAAAATGAAGATAAAAATTCTTACAACATCCTTCTGCATAGGGGTTCCTAGTACCTCCTGATTCAGCTCCTGCTCCTCCTACTGTGGTTCAGTCATACTGTTCTCCTCTGTCCCTTCAACTCTACGCACAGTCCTGCCTCTGGAACTTAATATTTTCTGCTACTCAGCCAGAGCCTACATGTCCCTGTTTTTTCTTGCTTTATCTGTGAGCTCTTAGTTCATAGCTCACCAATGTATCACAGTCCTCTACTTGTTTGTAGAACATGGAGACAGTTAATAAATTTTTGTTGAGTAATAAGGCATTATTTCCATCTTCTTCTTACAAGCTAGAAATGTAGAATAAATTACTGGATTATCAGACTGGCCCATATTTATGTAAAAATGTAATAATCCAATTTGGTTGAATGTGTAAAAATAATAGGAAAATAGGAATTTTTAAAAGATTACTCCAATCTTTTCTCCCCCTTCTTAAAAAAGTGTCAGTGAGGGGGGAGTGGGTAGGGATATGGGTAAAAATGAGAATTAACTTGTGGCATATACTGGTACAAATTTCCCAATGTTATATGTGATTTTGAGATGCATATAAATTGTACCAATAAAGAATTCAATTAAAAAAAAGTGTCAGTGAAGGAATCAAAATGATATTGAATTAATTGTTTCTGGGTTATTAATGAAGCTCACTGTGCTATTGCTCTCAAAGCACTAAATATAGCTGATATCAAACCAGAGGGCCTTTGTGATCCTTGAAATTTCCTTGAATTTCTTTAGAAATACCCAGGCTTATAAGAAGTTTTAATGAGACATTGTGCTGTTCAGAAGAGAAGAAATCGTAGTTTCTGACCTCAGGGGCATTAATAAAATAATAGAGAAAAAAGCTCTAGGGAAATTAGTTTTTAGGAAGCAGACTCCAGTGGCGCATTTCACATTCTAAATAGCATCAGAGTAAGAGTGACAGTCTAGCTGATTGGGTTTAGTGATGTGGATAGATTTGGCTGTTACAGTATCCAAACTGGACTGAAAACTCCAACTATCAGTGATGTTTTACAAAGGTAAAATGGCTACAATTCACTGTAGGATTTTGTTTGCATTAAAATGGTAGGTAGGCCAAAGAGAGATCAAGATACTTTCAGCACTGGGCTTGTAATAAATGAAGCTTAAGAATATTTTATTTTTCTTATGCCTGTCCCAATTTGTTCAATCCCCAAACATTTATGGAACAGTTACTGTGTACAAGGCAGTTTGCACACTGCAGAAGGTTTACACTGGCAAGCATGGTAATGAACCCTACCTTTTGAGGTTTGTATCTTAGTTGGTGGCACAAGGAGGTTGAAAGATAAATATATATAAGTGGAAGTTGTGATGAGTGCTAGAAGAGAAAACAGAAAGGTATTTGGGAGAGAACATCAGTCATATGTGATAAAGCTGGCCTGTCATCTGAATATTTGTGTCCTGCCCAATTCAGAGGTTGAAATCTTTACCCTCCAAATAATGTCTTGAGGAGGTGAGAGCTTTGAGAGCTGAGGTCAAAGGCCAAGGTCCTAACTACTGGGATTAGTGTCTTCATAGAGAAGTCCTTTCACCACATGAAGAATTGGTAAAAAGATGGCTATCCTTGAGCCAGACAGAGAACCTTCACCTGACAGGCCCTGAGGAATATGACAGCTCCTTGACGTTAGAGTCTTCAGCAAAATGCTGTTTTTGTTGCTTATAAGCCATCCTGTTTGTGCCGTTTTGTTATAGTAACATAAGTGGATTAAGACAACTAACTTCATGTGAAGAGCCACCCTGATAGTTCAGAATAGTTCATGAAAGTACTTGACTATCATATGTATGCAGTTCTGTAAAGGTATCTGGGTTTGTGGTGTAGGTCCCATTGTTTTCTTGCTTTCTAGGGGACATGATGTGCCCAGCTCTTGTTTTATTCTACCAACAAGGAAGAATGTTAGAAGGGAAAATAGTAGGGTACTGTTGCCTTTTCCTTATTTGTTCACTGACATTGTGCCTTCTGGCTTTAACAAGTCTCTCGTTGAATTAAAAATGTCACGTTTGAATTCTCTTCAGCCTTACTAACTTAATTTTGTCATTACTGCAAGTCCCCATTTATTCCTTCTTTCCCTTGACTTATGTAGCCTTTCATCACGGAAATTTGAATAAGTGTCTGATACTTGAGCCCATCCAAAAGACAAAGGTGCCAAATGTTAATTCATTAGGATGAGTGTCATTTTCTCTTTAGTTGTTCTTGTCTTTTTAAGCTAAATTATAAGCTCCTATATCGCAAAACAGTGTTATAATATCATTTATATGATGTCTGATAATAGGGGGTAGTTGAGTCTAGACTAAATCCTTCCAGGCTAAAACAAATCACCAAAAGACTTTGAAATTGTTGAGACCTGAACAAGGTAGAATTATGTAATACCACAGATATATTGTACACATGGGGTAGCACATTACAATAGACAAAGCAATATGAATTAGTGATGAGTAACTGATAATAATAAAGTAATAGGTTTTAGGCATTTAGTGTACAAGTTAATGATTATAAGTTAGGTGATTAAATTTCTCCAATCTCATTGGCTCTGCACCCATTTTCTGAAGCATAAATCTCAGAGATTTTCATAATCTTCATCACATTTTTATTCTTTGAGACTCTTAGACACAACTTGCATTACAATATGTGGATCTACCTGGGATGCCACATTGGTCTCTGTGCTACTGATATCCTCAGCCCCTGTTCACTGGTCTCTTAACCATGTAGCATGACATCAGCACATCTATGTCTATTCTGGCTACAGTATTAGAGTTCTGTAGTCTTTCTAGGGCAGTTCCCCACATAAGTTACCTGCAGGGTAGGAGGATACCTTCTTCCTCCCTTGTTATCTCAGGGAAGTCAACAGATTTGCTTCTTGAGCTCTCAAATTTTAGATGTTTAGTGGAAACATTCCTTTTAGTTCTCACCTACAACTTTTTATCTTTCCAGGATATGATCATCAGAGTTCACATGGTAATCACCACAACTTAGCCTAAATTACTACTCTTTTCAGGAACCTCTACCTTCATAAGTGATTCTGGTCATTCACTGCAGGTTTCTTTTTTCCATACAATGAATTCTTAGATATTTAACTTTTGGATTTCAGTTTTATTATACCACCATCCAGAATCTCAGTTGCTTAAACAATAGAAATTGATTTCTCTCTCATGCTTTCCTTGTCAGAGGTTGGCAGAGGACAGAGGAAGTTTCGTCTCTTTACTTAGAGACATAATGGAGAGTACACTATCTGAGAAGTTCCCCATCACTGTGGTAGAGGAGAGTAACATTACATGCTGGTTCTTAACAGTTTCCCCCTGAAAGCAGTATATAGTATTTCTACTCATTTTTATTCCTCTTTTTCTCATTCCCTTCCTTTCTTTTTGTCCTTCCTTCTTTTCCTTTGTCTCTTTTGGTCTTATTTTATCAAGTCAAAATGATTTTCAAATTTCACTTCTAGAGCTCTTTACATTTCACTAGCCAAGCTAAGGCAACCATGCCCAACTTCAGAGAGGCAAGGAAGTGCAATCTTGCCATGTCCCTTGAAGAGCTGGGAATTATGGAGAATAACAGCGCTAATGATGCTCACATCTTCTTGCTTGAAATTGTGTGGTTGTGGTCTTGCAGTCTTTTCCTCTTGACCCTTATGATGATGTATCTCTCCATGTATCACCTTTAATCATGCAAAAGGCACAGTTTCCCCATCTAGTTAAGGGTTCTGGCTAAGGGTCTCTCAGCAGTTGGGCTGCAGGCATCTCAAAGCTGAGCTGCTGTGACACAGTGACACCGGTAGTTGTTGTCAGGCATCCATTTCTACCAGACTGCTCAAGATATGCTAGTTTGAGTCCCCAGGAGTTAGAGATGAGAGAGAAAAAGATCTCAAGAAAGAAGCCACCATCTTTTATATCTGGATGTGAAAGGGACATGGTGTCACTTCTACTTGATGGCCAACTCTAGAATAGAGGACGGAACTATATGAAGATGAGAATACCAAGAGGTGGCTGATTGAGGGCCATTCTTAGAAACCGGCTGCCATTGTCATTCAGGAAGCTTCATGCTTTCCTGTAAACCCTGGGATGCAACTGCTGTCTGCATCTAAGATTCTGTCCAGTAGTATATGGAGCACGGAGTAAATACAATTTAAAGCTTGTCTCAAATAGGACCTTCTTTAGATTATTACTGACCTTCTGTCCTCTTCAGTGATTCTTATATCTTACTATTTTCTATGCCCAGCACCCCAGAACATACATGTTCTCTTCCATGGAATGTTTGCTTTATTTATAATGTTTTAAATACTATAGTTATTATTATTATTTTTTTTTTTGAGTCAGGGTCTTACTTTGTGGTTCAGGCTGGCCCTGAGCTCACTGTGTAGCCCAAGCAAGCTTTAAACTCACAGTAATCCTCCTCCCTCTGCCTCCTGAGTGCTGGGATTACAGGCTTGAACCACCAAACCCAACATCTGTGGTATGTGGTGCTGATTGCTGGTGGGCGTGAGTCACCATGCCCGGTATTATTGTAAATGGTTACCAGGGAAGAACCAGGGACCTTGCACTTGCTAGGCAAGACCCAGAACCACTGAGCTAAATTTCTGGCCCTTAAATGCTATTTTTAAATCCCTTGTGTTTAAGTGGTTGCTATACTTCAAATGTTACTAGATTTAATATATAACACATAAGAACAAACTAATACTTGACTATTTTTCTTATGATTTTCTATAGAAGCATGAGCTGTGTGAACTAAGTGTGACTGTAAGTAGGATACAGGAAGGAATTAGAGTGTCAAGTGGCAGAAACCCCACATTAAATTTAATCCTGTCAGCAATCTGTGATTCCATACACCAAGGTTCTTTTCAGATTAATCAAAAAAGCATTGAACAATATTAGGGTAGATTGCTGTTCTGTAAGGGGAAGACAACTTTTATTTTGAGGGAGAGAATATTATATTGCAATACAGTACATAAGAAAATGCATGCCTATATTTTTATGTATTCTTGGCTTTATTGAAGAAAAGTGGAGACATGTATTTTCCTTTAAAATTGTTTGGAACAAGAAACTAGGCATTCCCTCCTACCATTCCTTGCCATTTAGCTGTATTTACTGAAATCCTCAAATCAGCTTTTATCTTTGTAGCAGAGATGCCTCTTGGATTAATTCACAAGTGCGACCAGCCCATCAGGGGCATGTGGACAGCTTGCCTCCTGTCCCTTGCTTGCTCCCTATTATTTCTGTATTTGGATTGCTTTTGTCCTGCCATTCAACCTCCTCTACCCTAAATTACAGTATGCTCATTCCCCAAATGCAAGGTTCCTCCTCCCACCCCCTGCTCTGCCTCCCCCATGGCGTCTCACTTCATTCCCAGCAAAAACATTGCCCTCTCCTCTGAGCTCTCCC
This sequence comes from Thryonomys swinderianus, assembly GCA_004025085.1. Classification (NCBI taxonomy): domain Eukaryota; kingdom Metazoa; phylum Chordata; class Mammalia; order Rodentia; family Thryonomyidae; genus Thryonomys; species Thryonomys swinderianus. The sequence continues at coordinate 152,709 of PVIC010000131.1, read as the reverse complement.
TGTTTGCATTGTTCTGCTCTTTCCTCTCTCCTCCTTGGCATGCTGGCATCATCAATTTTACCAAATGACTTTCCTGGCAGCTGTGAAAAGAAAACCCAGAGCAAGTTAAAAGCAATCTAATACTGTACTTTTTGCCATTTTTCTACAATGTAGAGAACTGTTTGGTCATTGGACTGATTTTAATGATTTAAATGATCAGCTGTTTCAACACTGCACTGCAGCAGCATGATAATAGATAGGAGAGGGGAGGGTCCTGGACGCGGGGTGTCACTCAGTGCTAGATAAATAATCTCAGGGGCACCAGCCAAGGAAACAAGATAAGAAGGCAGCCTTTGCTCACTTGTATATTAACATCTCTAAATAAAGACAGTTAGCTGTTTTAATTCCACATGTGTAATATGAAGGAACAAAAGCAAGAAAATTTCTGATGAGGAATTAGATCATCACACAGACCTAGGAAACAAATCACAGCTTAATTCTCAACATATCTGACTTATATTGCTACTCATAGACATTTGCAGGGTGTACATCAGCTAATTTAGGATTCACCCTGATAAAAGAACTTTATTCAAGCATATTTCTCTGAGAAAACAGTAATTCTCTTACTTCCTTTATATACATGAAAGGACTAGATTTAGCTTTATATAGTATAGTTTTCCTTAGGAAAGAAAGGTACTATTTTGTTTTTACTTTTTTTTTTTTTTTTTTTTTTTTTTTTTTTTGGTGGTACCAGGGATTGAATTTGGGCCCTTGTTCATCCAAGGTTGGTGTGGTACCACTGAGCTAAATCCCCAGCCTTACTATTTTGTTTATAAATGTTGGATCTTAGTTATCTGTAATAAGACAACCCAGGTAGGCTGATACCTGTCTGTTGAGTTTCCAGTTTTGCTACATTATTTCCACCTAGACCCTTTCAGAGCCAAGGTCAGACAGCTAGCTAAGACGTTTAACCATGTCACCTTGGCCCAGAGCATGTCATGAACAAGCCAGTTCTAGCCTCAGCACTGGTAAAAGTGACCCAGAGGCATTCTTAGCTGATGGGATCACAAGTATGGCCCCCTGTATTTAAGAGATACCATCTCCTTTCTTCCCATCTTACATTCCAAGAAAATTAGATTGAAGAACAGACCTCAAGAACTGTAGTACGAGGAGTTTGGATCTGTGAGAAATTTTGCATACCTTGGGTCATTGAAGTTAGTTCTGGCCCATAATGACAATGGTCTTATATGTTTGGAATGCTGCAAAATTTCTGGCATCAGAATAATACTTTGTATATGTTCTGGGAGTGGCCAGAGGTTAGAACGAGAGACAAAATTGTATATGATGAGATATTTTAATCTTCTTTAAACATAGTAAATTTCGAGAAATAACATGTATAATAAAATATCTATAAGTTTTCCAGTTAGTTAAAAAGTTGAATAAAAATAAATTATAAGATGTTCCAATAATGTAAATCAATAGAAAAAAAAAGAAACTTTAGGATTGCCAATTGTACTTATTTTTATCTCTGAAAGTAGCAAATCATCTATGAATTTTATAAATGTATAATATTGTCTTTGTTTAAATTATAATATTTTGACCTTTTGTTAGCCAGTGTGCAGTTTTAAGCTTCTTGAAATCTATTATATAGTTGGGGTTTAGAAGTCATTGGGGAGGAGGGGAAGATCTTGAATTTTCTTAGGAATTCATTGATGATAAGAGAAATAGGACTTTTAAAAATTATAGGGCCAGAGATTTAGCTTAGTGGTTCCAGTGCCTGCCTCGCAAGCCCAAGGTCCTGAGTTCAATCCCGGTAAGGACATACAATGCTGGGTGTGGTGACTCAAGCCCACCAGTAATCAATACCACACACCACATTGCCGGGTGTGGTGGCTCACGCTTGTAATCCCAGCACTCGGGAGGCTGAGACAGGAGGATTGCTGAGTTCTAGGCTTTCCTGGGGTACTAGTGAGCTCAGGGCCAGGCTGAACTACAAAGCGAGACCCTGTCTCAAAAAAAAGAAAAAGAAAGAAAGAAAGAAAGAAAGAAAGAAAGAAAGAAAGAAAGAAAGAAAGAAAGAAAGAAGAAAGAGAAGCAGTTTGTTTTAGCACTGCTTATAATTTTTTTTGTGAGACCCTGTATCAAAAGAAAGACAGACAGAAAGAAAGAAAGAAAGAAAGAAAGAAAGAAAGAAAGAAAGAAAGAAAGAAAGAAAGAAAGAAAGAAAGTTTGTTTTAGCACTGCTTATAATTTTTTTTTTTGAGGCAGGGTCTCGCTTTGTAGTTCAGGCTGGCCCTGAGCTCACTATGTAGCCGAGGAAAGCCTAGAACTCAGTAATCCTCCTGTCTCAGCCTCTCGAGTGCTGGGATTACAAGTGTGAGCCACCACGCCCAGCAATGTGGTGTGTGGTATTGATTGATGGTGGGCGTGAGTCACCACACCCAGCATTGTATGTGGTTAGTGGGGATCAAATGCAGGCACTGGAAGCACTGAGCTAAATATCTGGCCCAAACAAAGTACTTCTGTGTATGCTTATGTGTTCTTATCTGCATATGAGCAATTACTTTAATAGATTCTTTATAAACAGAATTTTTACCAACTGATATGTGCATTTTATATTATCTAAACTCTGCTACATTATAGTCCAAAGATATTATTGCAGCCTATACATCACCAACTGTATATGGCTACTTCCTCAGCATTTTAACCTTTAAAAAAAAAAGGTACCTCGCCAGGCGTGGTGGCTCACGCCTAGAATCCCAGCACTCGGGAGGCAGAGGCAGGAGGATTGCTGAGTTTGAGGCTTGCCTGGGCTGCATAGTGAGCTCAGGGCCAGCCTGAACTACAAAGTGAGACCCTGTCTCCAAAAAAAACCAAACCAAAACAAAACAAAAACCTCATTGCAGTTTTTTGGGAGGAAGGGGGTATTGGTTTGGTTTTTGTTTTGTTTTTGGTTACCAGTGAAATTCAACATCTAAACATCTGTTGGCTACTTGCTTATTTGTATCTTTTTTGTCATTTTTCAAGTTATTTGCTTTCATTCACCTATAGGTCTTCCCAGATACCTCGTAATATAAGAGGTAGACCTTGGTATGTCTATAGGAGCTCCCCTCTTATCTGTAGCTTCTTGGGAAGCTTACGTTATCCAGCCTCTCTTGTTTCAGTATTGGTCGTTTCCTTTTTCCCTAATTTAATGTTCCCACCATTTCAGTCAGATGTCAAACATTTGAAGAGGTCGAGAGACAGAAATATGTGTTCTTATGTGTACTGTGTGATTAACCCACACCCTCTCATGGAATCCTAAGTAAATCTAAACAGTATGAAGCATTGCTGTTTTCCTGATGGGAAAATTAAGATCACTAGAAGTTGAGAAAGGACTCTAAAGTAAATAATGCACAGTAAGAAACATAGATCTGTCAGATAATACTAAATTCTGTGCTTTTTCTACTGAACCATGCGTTCTTTAGAAAAATTCTGTTATCCTACCATACAGATCAGCCAGATTATACTTGGGGTTCTGATGAAATATGATTGAGAGCTGAATTGGGCCTTTAGGCTTATCCATCTCAAGCTTTTGTTGTGGACTCAAGGAAAGGGAGTGAGTCTATTGAGAAGAGGGTTAAAGTTTCACCTCAATTTGATAAAAGAAAGGCAAAATGGAAAAATTGGTGTCAAAAGTGCTGGTGGATTAAGGACCTATTTGAGTGAGCTGCAACATGCCAACAGCAACAAAAAAGAGCCAGTCCAGGTCTGAATGTAAACATACTCGCTGTTGTGAGCTACTAATGAAACAACATCAAAAGAAAGCAGCACTGGGATGTGGCTAAAGATCAGTTAGTAATAAAAATGTCTCATTCCGGCTATCAGACAGTGGTGACACGAACCCCCAGATCCCCCAATCACAGGCAGATCCGCGTACCAGAGTTCTGCCTTCACAAGGCTATCAGTTGTACTGTGGCCTGTTTACCCAAAAGCAAAGATGTGGGTACTGAGATTACTAGAAATGTTTTCTTGACATTGGATGAAAAACAATTATGATAGCTTAGGCCATAGGGTTTCAGTAAATTCCATCTGGTACTTTACAAATTAGCTCATTATTCTGCTGTTCTTATGAATGTGTGAGTCTGCAAACATATCGACATCACAAATTAGTCACCTAGTGTTTCTCTGAAAGCGATTTAACATAAGCACACCCACATTATCACACGGAGCAGTAAAACAGGTCCTTGCTTGATCCTCTAAACAGAAATCAACCTAAAGGCCAATTTGACTTCCAAAGGAGTTTGAGCACACACAGCACTTCTGAGTTTTGAAGATGGGATGTCGTCCTCATCCTGAGTATTGACAGTATCATGTTGGAGCAGCCACCTCTTTGCTGTCCCCATGAACTCTGAGAGAAACCCAGCCTATTGATGAGTTAGGGATTTACAGATCCATTGTAGCTTTGATTTTTTTTACATGTGTTATCACATTTGTTTTTTTAATTATGTAGTACCAATTATGATTGTGAATATTAACTTCAACATCTAATTTTAATGCATTTTTTTGTGGAAGATGAGCTCACCCACCAGATATTTAGAAAGAAAAATGAGAAAGCATCAATGTCTTTCTCCTGTCTAACTTGATGGCCTATTGAGAAGGACTCTTGATTAGATGTTATATTTATTACTTATTTATTTATTTTTGAGACAGTTCAGTTTGTAGTTCAGGCTGGCCTTGAGCTAACTATGTAGCCTAGGCAAGCCTGGAACTCAGCAATCCTCCTGTCTCTGCCTCCTGAGTCCTGGGATGACAGGCGTGAGCCACCACGCCCTGCACTGTGGTATGTGGTATTGATTGCTAGTAGGCGTGAGTCACCACACCCAGCATTGTATGTGGTCACCGGGGATCGAACTCAGTACCTTGCACTTGTGAGGCAGGCACCTGAACCACTGAGCTAACCCTCCGGCCCTTGATTACAGTTTAATAAATAGTTTACAGCAAAATGTGATAGTTAATGTGCTCTGGCTGTAAGTTTGGCACTCCCAATATTATGACCCAATATAAATAAGGGAAATTTGCTGTTCTATACCAGAAAGGGTCAAGGCAGGCTCTTCCAGTGCTTCTTTACTAAGCCAGGTTTTTGTTGCCCTTTGTAACACACTGATCTCCAATTGAATTCTTTCTAACACCGTAGCAGCCGTAGCCAGGCATTTGGTCCAAGAGCAGAAAATGAACCCTCAGCGGTAAAATTATTTCTTTTCCTATGGACTAGACTCACACCACACACAAGACAGAGACCTAGCCTTGAGCCACGGCTCTGTCCTTCCCTCCTCTCTGGTGAAGGCAACTGGACTCTGCCAGCAAGTCCGCAGGGACTGAAGGATTGGAGGACAGAGAAGCAAAGGCTCGGCTGGAAGTGGTGCAGCCGCGGCACCTGGAACCCCAGGCTCTGCCTGAGTCACAGGACTTGCAGCCAGGAGATGCTGCTGATGAAGCCACAAAAGGGCCTGTGAGACAATCGTGCCTTTTAACGTCTGCCGGGTCCCTAGTGCAACATGCCATCGTATGACCGTGCCGATTCAAGGAAAAAATAACAGGAAACAAACACCTTACCTTCCTTTCATCTCCTTTTCCCATGCTCTGCAAGCCCAGACTAGTCGGCGCTGAGAGAGAGAAAGGGGATGGTGTGCCCCGTCCTCACGCTGCCTCGGCCCTGGCCGTGGCGAGCCCTGCTGGGGGACGAGCGTGGAGTGCGGGGCTGTAATCGGGGACGGATGCTCTGATTTCTGACTGCGGTCCGAGTCGGTGCATTAGCGTGAATGTGAAACTTCTCCAGCAGCGCCGGGAAGTCCCAAGACACGTTCCGCGAGAAGAGCTAAAGGGCCCCGGGGAATCCATGCAAAATGTGCCTGTCACATGTCCTCGGTTTCAACACGTGTATTCTGACGTTGATATTCATTTACAAGTATTTTAAAGGTAACTTGACAATGCCATATGACATTCGTGTCTGGCATATTTTTATTTTCTATCTTTGACATTAGAGAGGAAAGTCAAGAAGAAAAATTATTTATACTTTCCATCCAATAGTCTGATCTTCAAAAATGCCTGTGGCACCGGGCCTAGCAGTACAAATACGTCTGTGATCCCGGCACCGGGAAGGCTGAGGCAGAAGAAGGCAAGTTCAAGCCCAGCCTGGGGAACTGAGTGATAAAGGGCCACCGTCTCACAATTTAAAATAAAGTTAAATAAATGAAGGCCGGGAGTAGCCTGCCCAGAAGTCCCTGGGTTCAGTCACTGGTATAGCACATTAATTAATTAATTAATTAATTAATTAAGTAAGTAAGTAAGTAAGATACAACTCTGAGCCCACCGGAAGTCGTTCTGGAACAGATCTCAGACTGCAGAAAAGACACGGGAAGCAGCGCCTCATGGGAGGGACGGGAAAGTTGGTACAGGCAACAGCGTTCTTCTGCCCCGGCCCATTCTCAGTGCCGCGCGTCCTTTATCCCCACCCCACCTCGGCCACCTTTGGCCTGGGACTGTGGGACCCCCTGGCTCCCCAGCCCCAGTCTGGGAAGAGAGGCCGCCACACACTGGCCGCGAAGTTGCTGGATCGGTCTCCCCTGATAACAAAAGCCCACTGACCCTTCTTCCCACCCCACGCGGCGGTCTCGGCCCAAGGGTCGGTGCTGCTCTCATCAGGGGACGGTTAAAGGAATTGGGGAGAGAAGCGAGCTGATACTTTCATGTATGTTGTCTCTGCTTCCCGTGAAGCTCCCGCTTTTTACAGGGAGGTCGGGGATTTCAAAAGTCAGGGAAGCGTGCAGAAGGTGCTGACCGTCCAGACCCGGGGCTTCCCCGCAGCCTTCCCACGTTTTCAGCCTGAAAGGGAAAAGGTCAGTGAGAAAACAGAAACCGTGAAAGTAAATTTTCTCTTTGATCAGCTATGCTACTTTGTGTTGTGAAAACAAAACAAAACAAAAAATGAAGATCTTATGTTTTTATTCATTTTTACAAACCTTGGACCTAGAACAATAAGAGGATTCATGTTCCAGAAGAAATTCGTTCTCATTCATAACGTGCTTCTCAGAGAAAAAAGTACAAGCTATAGCCAGTTCAGCTGTGTGTTAATATTTTTCTGTTCCATCGCTTATTTTTAAAACAAGTACTTATATTTTGCCATTTTGTATTTGCTAAGTGATTTGTATAATCCACAGTGATGATCTCAGGGACAGAATACCCCAGTCACGGTGGGAGGGGCCAGCCGAATATTTTAAGGGCTCAGCAGTCTAGACACTGTTCACAGCAGAGCACAGGGGATAGGTGCTTGGTGAAGGAGGAGACATTCTGTCTGCAGTGGGCAGCTCAATACCAGCCTTCATTTTATTTTGCACTCAAATGCAAATAATTTTGTAGTTACATTCTAATTACTTCAAAACTACTAGTTATTCTGAAACATTGGGTTCTAGTTGAATGTATCCTAATGTTTTGGGCTCTTCAACGATTTAGGGAGGCACTAAAATTGAAGGTAGGGCCTTCCCACTGAGTTTCATACATCCCCAACCCTTAAATTTTGGTTTAAAACAGGATCTTCCTAAGTCACACTGTTGCCCAGGCTAGACTCAAACTTGGAAATCTTCCTGCCTCTGCTACCTAGACTATTGGGACTATACATATGTGACACCATGACTGACTTCAATTACTTTTTAAATGATCATTAAAAATATTTCTTAAAATTCATTTAAAATAATCATATAAATGGCATTTTTCTCCCTCAGTTTTGCCACTTTGAGTATCAAATTTCTATATCCCATAAAACTAAGAAAAATCGTAGTATTTAACATTTTCTAATCTCTCTCCCTCTCCCTTTTTATTCCCCTAAATCTCTGTCTGTGTGTCTTCACCCCACACATACACATTTTATCTGAAACTAATCAAAAGTCAGTAAAGAAAATTGTGAAAATCGTTTCAGAAAAATGTTAATATTTTGACTGGAAGTGTAATAGACATCAGTAAGAGGAAAAGGAAAGTGTCTAGAAATATCTGGATGTGGATATAGTTGTAGTTATACTGTTAACTCCTCTCCATGCGGTCATAAATTAAATCCCTCTACTGTCAAACTAGTTTACTGTAGCTATTCAGTATTACAATATAGCAGTTAATTTGAAATAGCTTTATTTTGGAAGGGAAAGACAATATATGAACAGCAAATAAAGTTTTTTAGATGATGAGTCATCAAGATTTTGAATACAAGAAAATAAACTCAGACTGTAAAACAAATGAGTGACTATAGTTACTGTAAAGATATGTAAATTCATGGACTAGTGCAGCTGGACTTTGTTTTACATAGGAAATTTCAGGTATGGTAGCTGCTGTCTTTAGGGCCATACAGGTTTCTGTCACTGCAAGGTTCGTCTCTGCATTTCTGCTCTTTCCTATCTTCTCTCTCTAACTGTCCCTCAGCCTTTGGTGATCACATTTGTAGCTGATTCCAAGTGATGTCTTCAGTCCCTCTGTCCTCATGACCCGTTGATTTAACTCGGCTTGAACTGGTTAGTCTCCCTTTTACCCAGGACTCTCCACACTCCAGAAAGAGTATTGACGTTGGCTACACATTTTATGAAACAGGTAGTGGTGAGTCCAGTTTTTTACCTGCTCCAATCCAGTCTTATCAGAAGTGGATAGAGAGAAGGCAAGAAGTTTATGTGTTAAAGGAAAAGATACAGAATCGTTCTTGGTATACTGAGTGATTTATAATAATATAATGATAAGTGACTCCATGTGAATATCTCACTGACCCTTTATTACGCAACAGGCATTATTCTAGGCATATAATGAGGTGCATTAAGGACAAAGCAGAGTAAAACAAATGAATAAATAAAATAAAAACAAAAATCCCTATGCTTGTGGTAATTACATTTTAATAATAATTTTTAGCCATGTATTTCAAAGATACTGAAAAATAATAGAGCAGCTGTGTTCCATACAGTTAATAAAAGATATAAAAAGTATGCATATATATGAGCATATGACCTACTGTCTCTGATGCAGCCCCTGCCAACATCCTGTTAAGATGGTTATGAACACCCATGCTTTGAATGACTTTTAATTACAAGAGCATTGATGACCAAATTGGCTGTGATTCAGTGCTAGAATATTAAAGACCCAGCAAATTAGATTAAAAACATAAATAATACAGCACCCATCTTATTCCATTATAAAGTAAGGTAAAAAATATTTTCTTGGGCCCGAAGATACAGTTTAGTGGTTCCGGGATCCACCTTGCAAGCACAAGGTCTGGAGTTCCATCACCAGCATCACATATCACAGTGCCAGGCATGGTGGCTCACAGCTGTAATCCCAGCACTCAGGAGGCAGAGGCAGGAGGATTGCTGAGAGTTCAAGGCTACCCTGGGCTACATAGTGAGCTCAGGGCCAACCTGAACTACAAAACGAGACCCTGTCTCAAAAATAAATAAATAAATAAATAAATAAATAAATAAATAAATAAATAAATAAATAAATAAATAAATAAATAAAATAATAATTCTCTTTTTTAGTTTTGCCTGGGCCAGAAATTACATCTAGTATATATTGTTACTGTGTTACCAACTTGATTTTTTCAAGGAAATATACCAGCTGATGCCAAAGTAGATGAAATTTAAGGGAGTTAGCAGCAGCAAGTGTAGGAGAATCTCCTATTGAGGCCACCCGGCAGCGAACAGGCATTGCCACTTGCACGCGGAGGGTTTGCCTGAGAACAGTGGCCTTCCTGAGCTCCGCTGGACCGTGCTGCCGCCCTGGTGAGCCTGTCACTAACTCTGTGTCCACGTGCCATCCATTAGAGTAAACATCTCTCCGGGTCCAAAGTCAGAGGATACAGTGCTATAAAAATCAGTGATAAACCTATTCCTAGGGAGGAAAAACAGAAGAAAAAGAGCAGAAGGAAATAAAACAATTTGTGTTTGGGGAGTGGGATTTGGAATGGCTTGATTCTTCTTCCTATTTGCCTTTTTCCTGTGGATTCTGCATGACATACTTCACATGTAGACTGCCGAAGCATTGCGAAAAGAACATTTTGAAAAAACTAGGGTTCTACTTTTATTTCAAGCAAGAGTAAACTAGAGGAAATGGAATCTACTGAAATATTGATCCAAAATTTATTATCTACAGTTTGGAAGTTGTGTATCTATTTGGCATATTCTGGGTATAAATACTTTTCATATTCTTTTTTTTTTTTTTTTGAGACAGGGTCTCTGTAGTTCAGGCTGGCCCTCAGCTCACTATGTAGCCCAGGCAAATCCGGAACTCAGCAATCCTCCTGTCTCTGCCTCCCGAGTGCTGGGATTACAGGCGTGAGTCACCATGCCTGGCACTGTGGTATGTGGTATTGATTGCTGATGGGCATGAGTCACCACACCCAGCATTGTATGTGGTTACCGGGATCGAACTCAGGGCCTTCCGTTTGCGAGACAGGCGCTGGAACCACTGAGCTAAATCTCCAGCCCCCTTCATATTCTTTTTTAAAAAAGATTTTTTGGGGGCAGTTTCAAGTTCACAGTAAACTTGAAAGGAAGGTACAAAGATCCCCACGTACTCCAGGCTCCTGTGGGTGCATAGCTTTTCCATTAACAGAATCCTTTTACCAAAGTGGTACATTTGTACAGTCACCTAAACCTACATTAACACATTATTATCAAAAGACCAGTTTAAATAAGGAGTCACTGTGGGTGCTGTACATTCTGTGGGTTTGGACGACTCTATGAAGATGTGTGTATACCATTGCTATGTCATACATATATTTCTAATATCCTTGCCATGTCTGCTTCTAATACTCGTTCTGTCTTTTCATACTCTTTGCCTTTCAGTATAGTCTGTATTTTTCCTTGATAAAGCCCATTATAAACTGGGTTGTAGAAACTGCTAGAAATAGACCTTCTCTGGTGGTAAGATGGAAAGAGAAGGGAAGTATCCTATAATCTAACAATTAGGTCTGTCTTTTGGTGAATCTGTGCCTCCGAACTTTAAATCGCAGACTTTTTTCCTTCTGCCCTTACGTAGAGGAAGGTGCTGGAGTAGCTGGAGTCTGGCATGTCCTTTCTCCCACATGGATGTCTAAACTGGTCGGAGTTGGAGTTTTTCTTTCCCTTAGGCCAGTTGGGCTGTGATTTATTTAAAAAACAAAACAAAACCTCTGAGCATGTGAAGCTCCAGTTAAGTAGTTTCTCCTGAGGGCAGAATTTGCTAAGAAGAAAAAACTCCCTGCAATATTTAAAGTTGCTTATTTTCCCCGCTTCTCACCAGAAATGGGAGAGGATTTTCCTCTAATGTTCGCTGTGAGATCCTGAGCAGACTCCTAGAGGTAGAACTCGGCGAGCCCTGGGCCATGACTGCGCTCAGCCAGTGTTTTGAGTCTCAGTCTGTTCACACCTACCCTCCCTCAGTTCATAGGTTACTGTTCAGGTTCTCCTGCCCCAGCACTGGTTTCCACCAAGGTTTTGGCTTGGGTGCGTTGTGATTCCCTTTCTGTCTCTCCAGTTTTAGTAGATGGGCTTCCATCTACTGTGAATCGAAGATGATCTTTTGGTTTGTTGCTTATTCTCAGGGCAGTGTGGCAGCTTCCAAGCTCCTCGCAGATCAAACCAGAAAATGGGATCACATTACCTTTTAAGTGAGAAATAAGTGACATGGAACTATTTCCAGTGGTTAGCTTATCAATAAAGATCAATGAAATTATCATGAAGGAACAGTCTACCTGGATACCTCTAATCGGTGAAGGCTCATTAAAGAAAGGACACTCCATCAATTCCATCAATTCTTCTCTTGCTTCTACTTAGAATAATTATCACTCTTAGGGTCAGTTGTAGACCAAGTGAAGAATCTATGTATTTTATATTTTATTTATCTTGCAGTGTGGAAGATCGAGTCAAGAGTCTAATGTATGCAGGCAAGTGCACTACCATTAACCAAACGCCAGCCTAGTATTTTTTTATATTTCTAATAAGCAAACTTTAGAATATATGTCAATAACTTTTTAAGAGCTTTTTTCACATTACAGTTATTTTGTGTACTACAACTGACCCCAGTAAGTTAAATTTGTGAATAACCTATACACTTGGTAACATTTGTATACAACAGGTGAGGAAATTGTGTCTCAAAGAGACTTAGTGAGTTGGTCAAAATTACATAAAGAGGAAAAGGAAGATTGAGGAGGGAGGGATCATATCCTGAGGCTTCAACACAGAATACAAGTTTGTCTTTTTTCTTCTTCAGACTGTTGTGGACCCCCCCCCCACATTTTATTTGAATAGAAAGAGTAAGGACTTTCTTTGTATACTAGCATTAGATTTTTAGACTTTCCCACTTCCAAAAAATGTTAAAAGTATTAATTAACAAGCATTTTAAATATTTTAATTATGAAATGCATTACGTTGAAAGGTATATCTCTAAATGTATTTATTAATCACTTAAGATTAGAAGATTCAAGCTTTGGCTGTGTGATCCAAAATGACTTTTTAAGTCAGCTAAGTATTAGCTAAATCATGGATGTGTTCAACAAAGCATAAAAGTAGGAATTTAACAGATTTTTTCCCCATTTTTCAATTGACAGTTGTTTCCTTGATTATAAGAGTATGTGGAAATTAAATATACTAACAACTCACTGAAAAGTGACGCAGGTCCCTGATGCTCAGCAGTTGAAACCATGGGCCCATGAAGGGCTGCTCTTGTGTCGGTCATGAATGTGCTGAGTAGCAAGCCTTCAGACTCTGCTAGAACTTGCCAGAAAGGGAAAGTCATCCCTATCAGCATGGTTATTAGTTTAACATTTACAGAGTGCTAACAGTGTTTCTGGTGTTATAAATACACAAGGGGAGACGCTGCCCCTTTTCAGAAGACAAGAATGGGAGAGGGGATTGGATTTTAAGTGTCTCTTCTGGTTAGGAGGCAGGGTGCAGGAGTGTGCTGTTCTTCTGGGTCTCTGTCTACACCCTGCAACACCACACTCATCTTCTTATTATGCATATAGTAGTATGATACATGCAGTGATATACCTGATAAAATGAACTATTATATGCATGATTATACAAACCATACACAACAGTGATAATATCCGTCATTTTCATTAGAAAATTTTGAAAACAGATCCATCACCTTTTGTTTTTAGTCAAGAAGTTATGTCCCTCAAGACATCCAAGTGGCTGCCACTTTATGTCCTTGGATATAACATATTTATGTTATTAATATATGAGTAGAACATGAAAAGAGAAATGTGTAGAGAAATTTGTATACAAAGTATATTTATGTAAAATGAAGGAATAATGTTTTGGGGTTTTTTAACAACTAAATGATATAAGTTAGCAAGTTTCTTAAAAACAGGGAGGCTTGGGGCCGGAGGGTTAGCTCAGTGGTTCCAGTGCCTGCCTCAGAAGCGCAAGGTCCTGAGTTCGATCCCTGGTAACCACATATATAATGCTGGGTGTGGAGACTCACGCCCACCAACAATCAACACCGCATACCACAATGCCGGACATGGTGGCTCACGCCTGTAATCCCAGCACTCGGGAGGCAGAGACAGGAGGATTGCTGAGTTCGCGGCGGCTTGCCTGGGCACCATAGTGAGCTCAGGGCCAGCCTGAACTACAAAGCGAGACCCTGTCTAAAAAAAAAAAAAAAAAAAAAACAGGGAGGCTTTTCACCTGAACTGATGATTAGTATTCATGTAAAATTAATAAAAGATTGACTTTTAGGAAATTGTCATTTAATGTTTAAATGCAGAAGAGATTTAGTTTTATTTATACTGAGGCAAATATTGACATTAGTTTAAGAATTATATCAGAACATGCCGGTGACAGCAAGATATAATATATGAAATTATAATTACTTTTTGAAAGTGAAACTTGATGAGGGAAAGGAAAAATCAATGAGTAAGTCAATACTCCCTCCATATCTAATAACTGTAAGTGACTAAACGGTTTAAGAAACACCCAAGTTCATAGACTAGGGTGTGGTTCTATTAGACATAGATTAGGTTAGCATAAAAGTATTATTTAGTCATGTATTATTGTAAAGGAGGCCTGTGGTTGAAGGTGTTTGAAGAGAACGGGGTCTTGCAACTGATAATTTTTAAAAAGCAACAATAAAATGTTAAATTTTCAATTTTTGTTTGAATCTTTATTGGTACACTATATATACACATCATGATTACACACAATATTGAGAATTTGTACTAGTATATGACACAATTTAATTCTTATTTTTTTCCATTCCCCTACTCACCCCACAACCCCCTGCCCCATATACATAAGCTTTGTTTTTTTTCATTACTATCACATTTTTCTTTCCCCTTGTTACTTACCTCTACACCCTATTTCCCTTTGAATATTTTGTTTCACAGTATCTATCATATATTCTAGAGCTTTAGACCTTCAGTTTCTCATACAGATAAAAGGTATGATATTTATACATGATTTATAGCACAGCGATGTATGTGCACCTGTGCTCCTACCAGCTCAGTTTGTGACAGCTAAATCTTGGAAACAACCCAAATGCCCATCAACTGGAGACTGAATAAAGATGTGATTTTTTTCCTATAAAATGGATTATTTCTCAGCCATAAAGAATGATAAGTTTGAGTCATTTCTACTCAAAATGATGTACCTTCAGGACATACTCTTAAGTGAAATAAAGTGTTAATTTTTTATTCCCACTGCCAAGTTTTTATAAACTCCTGTCTCTGCCTCCCGAGTGCTGGGATTACAGGCATGAGCCACCACACCTGGCAAAAAAAAACAAAGTTCTTTTACAAACCAAACTTAAAACTGGTAAAAAGCAATGGTTCTTCGATTAAAACAGCACAAAATACTTGGCCTTTTCTTTGCCTCTTGGTCCAACACAATCTTAAGGATTCCTAAGAACATAATTTGAAAACTGTAACTCTTTTGATCATAACAACCTAACCATTAGATATCTTTATTGGAAAAGAACATAAGTACACTGGTCAGTTAACACTTTTTGTTCTGATTGTCTGTTAGTGAAAATGTTGCTTATATTGGTTTGCACTGACCTTGTAGGTTACACTCTATTAATAAGTCGATACACTATTTTTCTTATTACAATATGAAAGCCATAAATGTGAGTCCATCTCTAAAAGATGAAATACTTCTCTACTTGCCATGGGTTTAAAATTTTAAAAACCTGCAAATTTAGATGAGATCACGCACATTCAGGGTAGTATGGCAGTAGCCAAAAACCTGCAGGATTAACATAACAAAATCAAACTTTGCCCTGGTAGAGCTAAGGCTCAGCCATGCCAGGGTGACC
Source organism: Thryonomys swinderianus (assembly GCA_004025085.1). NCBI lineage: Eukaryota > Metazoa > Chordata > Mammalia > Rodentia > Thryonomyidae > Thryonomys > Thryonomys swinderianus. The sequence goes on along the minus strand of PVIC010000131.1, from coordinate 137,427 downwards.
TCACTGAGACTATGCCAATCTGTGATCACTGTTAGTACTCAGAACTCTTAACTGACTGGAAATGGGCCTGGGTTGGGCTGTAAAAGGAATTCTGGTATTTCGTAGTCCATGAAAGGACAATGATCTTTTAGTAGAACAAAATACTATTCTTATCTATCAACACTCTGCATCTTTTAGAACTTGTTTTTAAGTTACAAACCTCTTCATTCTGTTATTTCTTGAAGGTCACACGTGTATGAAATATTATTAAATATTGAAATACTGAAACTTATTAAATATCAGTTTATAACTTACTGGCCATAACTTTTAAGACCTTAATTGTAATATGTGTATAAGAAAAATACTGACAATGAGATATTTCTGTACTATTTATTGGGTTGAATCTGTAGAAATATTCAATTTAGAATTACTTATTAATGTGGGAATATCAGTACCCTGAACGGTATAATAAATAACATTTCTTTTTTCATTATTCCTCAAGTGGAACTTTGACTTTTCTACTATGTAAAGTTTCTCAGTGACGTTTCCTTTCACTCTAATCTTTATGGCAGTAACATATATGCAAAAAATTTTAAAAAGTAAAAAGTTCACAAGTTTTCTCTTAGTACAAATACATTTTAAAGTCTTCTTTGAAGACTTAAGACTAAATTTGTTTATTTATAAAGTCCTTTGCTTATATCTTTGGTAAGAAGTTAGAAATATGACTAACAAATATTGAACACTGAACTGTGGCAGTTGAGAAAGATTCAGAGATATTTTTGCTGTTAAGTATACTGTGCACAGAAGGGACTGAAGGAAGGGACCAAAGAAGGAAAGAAAGACAGAAATATCAAATAAATAGTGCTTACTATAGTGTGAAATATATGTCTTCATCATTTTTATCTTTGTATTTGCTACTTTGCAGGAGCACCTATTCTCTTACATGATATAAAAAGTGAATGTTGGCTTTGAAATAGTTAAATCAATGTCCATCATAATCATCACCCTCATCACTGTCCAAAAAAAATAAGCCAATATGAAATAATCTGACTTCTTTCCAGATCTGCTATAAGGAAATATAATGATGAAGAAATAATTTTTGAGATTTATCTCTAAAATAATGTCCAAAATTTTGTACACCCTTCAGCATGGTTCTGCAAAGCTAACATAATACATACCAAAAATTAGAAAGCATAAAATGAATTCAAAGGAATATTATTATTCTTACAGAAAGGCCAGAGTACAGTGTTAATGCACGTAGGCTGTGTAGTTGGATTCTGTTGGTTAAACGGTGACTCATACTAAAAGCTTAACTTCCAGGAGGCTGCCTCACATCTGAAACTCAGTTCTTTCTTATGTGGAACAGAACTAATAATTCTCTTTCTCTAATAGTGTTGTTATGAGGATTAAATAAGATAATTTTGTGAAGCTCTTAGAACGGGGCTCAAAACACTGTCAGTACTCCTAGCTTTTAAACAATATTTAAATAGCTACTATAATATCAAATTTTCAGTCCTTGTCATATTGGATTCCAGGCATTCAAAGCTTGTTAAAAATAATTCAAAGTGGAAATTTCCTGGGATAGATAACAGATGACTCCATAGAAGAGATTTAGACCTTTTGAAAAAAGCAAAACAAAACAAAACAAAACAAGTGTAAAGATACCGTCTAGGTGCTCAGAAATCCCAACAAACATTCTCAGTTTCTTTTTGTATTTCATTGCCATCTTTCTGAAGATAAAGTTCAAACTGCGTCGGAAGGAATCACCCAGCTCCAGCTCCTCCCAGAATTGCAGGTTCTAGGAGTATCCTCATCTCATCAATCATAGCCACTGTTTTTCAAAACTAAGCCTATTTCTTTATCCCCGGTTGTGCATTTATGGGTCGTGGGAGAGACATTTTCTGCAAAGACAGGCCTTCTCTGGGGAATCCCAGCAGAGGATAACAGCCTGATGCATTAAGTTTTGCCATTTAACACTTAGCAGTTCCACAGGAGCCTTTTTAATACCCAAGTTAAAAGTGATACGTTTCATATTGTGTGCACTGTTACTCTGGAGCTCATTCCGTTACTGATTCCAAACAAACACCATTTACGTGCCAACCTACTATTCCAAGAGTTTACTATTTTATTCGTGCTCCAAAATGGCATCAGGAGTGACGGGGCGCTTTCGGGGGATTATTGGACAGAATTGTTACAACAAAGGGCGAGCTGGAGGAAATGCCAGGTAGACTTCGCGAGCCTGTGTCTCAGCCCTCCTCGCAGCCACACGCCCCCTAGTCAAACAAGCGGCCTGATGACGTGCGCAATTGCAGTTGAAGTCTAGCTGACTTCTGCACAGGCTCGCACAGGATTTCCTGTCCAAAATCACAGTGTGGACATCTATAGCTAAATGGTTACAAAGCTTCCAGGAAGCGAGCTTCCCCAACCCCCTATTTTTGTTCTTTCTTTCTTTTTTTTTTTCTTTAAGGAGCCCCTTTGACCAACCCTTGTCATTTGCAAATTCTCTCCGGACTTCTTTTATTTCCTTTCTTGTCATTGGATAGGACGGAAAGCAAACAAAAACTACCCTTCCTAAGAATATGTATTTGTCTGAGGTGTCATTTCCCTGTGAGGTTATTTACCGGTTCCCTGCTGTGTGGCTTTTCTTGCCTGGCAATTACTTACTGAAAGAAATCTCCTCGGGTGAGCTGTTTTAACCCCTTTTGCTCGCTCTTCTCGGGAGGGCGGCGAGGAGCGCGCGCCACTCTGCAGTTGCCGCGAACCCACCTAGAGGGCCCCCTTGACGCCACGCATCCCCGGTCAGGCACAGCCTGCAGCCGCGCGGACTGCTGCAGAGTTACCGTGCAGGACCCGGAGCCTGCGAGTGTCCTGCGCCGCTCAGAGCCGGGCCGGCACAGCCCAGGGCACGGGAGGCAGCCGCCGCGATCCCCAAGGTTCTTTCTGCTGCAAATTCGGCGCGGGGAACTCCAGCAGGAGCCTGTTGCCATTGTGTTTTAAAAGCATGCAAGGTCTGTATGGCTTGGGCATAAGAATCCTTCTGATATCAGAGCATCCGAGTAAATGACATCTACTGGGGAACCGAATGCGGGGTAAAGAGAGAGAAGAGAAAAGAAAGACAGCGGGGGAAGAAATTCTCAGGCAACGTCTGATTTACAACTGTGAAATTCATTTTCCAAGGCAAAGTATAGAAAGCCCATACCTGCTTTTGATAACAACAAATTAAAGGGAATTCTGCAGTGAAAGAATCAATAGCTTAGTCATTTGACTTCAAGAGAGCAGACAGCCTTATTATGAGGTTAGGCAGCAGAATTGAATTTCATCGCGACAGCACCTCCTGAAGTCACGATGGTGCCTCATGGTAATCCTGTCCTGCACAGCAGAAATTACTCGTTGGCTTCTTACTTGTGCAGCTAAAACCAATTCTGAGATTTGGGGACAAGGCTGGCTTTGGTTCTCCGCGTACGGTTTCTAGCCCCTCCGCTCAGGTCTTTGTCCGACCCATCTCAGTCACACCGCGTTAAAGTGACCACATATGAATATGTACCTAAGAAAGAAGAAAAAGCAATATTCATTTCTAAAAGACATCATGGCAAAGCATCCTGGAGTTTTCCATTTCCCTTCTAACACTCCTTTAACAAGAATAACAAGAAACTGTTTTTTGACTCCTCTTTTCCCACATTTCATAGTCCTTCCTGAGAGGATGCATTAATTTACACTCTGGCTGTTGGATTTTACCAGGACAATATTCGCCGTCATTTAGGATTAGCACTTGGACTGGCTATTCGAGGGTGTTGACTGATTAGTGGAACCTCAAGGATGGACCCGTACCTGCAGCGCTTTGTGATGTTCTTTTCTTCAAACCCTGGAAGGGCTTGTGTTGATGCTATCTGTTTTTTGGGGGGTGATTTTTTTGGAATTCAGTACTTGTTGCAGTAATTGCCCATGATAGCTGCTCAAACAGGAGAGTTGGAATCCATCTGTGAAAATCACTACATTGTCCTGGGAGACGAGGAAAATCTTAGCGAGAGACCTGCAGACATGATGCACGTGAATAGCTTCCCCTTTAGAAGGCATTCCTGGATATGGTGAGTAACCAACATCCCCTTCGGTCGGTACAACGCAGTTTTCTCAGTTCCATGGCAAAGACCAGATGAGGATTTCTCCTGAAAAGGACTTGGGGGGCGGGGAGAATGAAAAGTGAAGCGTGTGTAAAGCCAAGGATTGTCTAAGAAAGTATGGGTTACACAATGAAAAATGACTTGCGAATATAAAGCATCCAAAATGAGAAATCAAGTATGAAAACACGAGCACATTCACAATTACTACCATGTCACGGTTTTAAAAAGTGGAGTGTGGGGGAGGGGTTGAGAATGGCAACTAATTAATTGATAAATAATGGAAGGGAAGGGAAGGGAAGGGAAGGTTTGGGGCTTGTTTTATTCTCTTTTGTTTTACTTGAAAATTCCCCGGGGAAGGGCACCCATACATTTCTGACCTCTAATATCAACTGGCCTGAATTGCTAAAGCAGGTTAAGGGAAACTTAGAATGCTGACTCAATTTTAAATAACTCCAACATCTGCTAGTGTCACATTTAAGAATATTTTAGGCATTCAAGAAATATTTGTACTAACATGAACCAATAGAATTCTAGGAGAATTCTAACACTTGAATCATGAAGTGCTCAGAGTCTTAGAGAACTTGCCTTGTGCCTGGGCGTTTGGTCCTGCGTTAAGGTTCAGTACAATGTAGTAAGGTCTCTGGACGTAGGGTAGAATGGGCCATTTCTTATTGGAGTTTATGGGTAAAGATGTATAGGAAATAACTGCTAAGGTTATAAGGCCACAGGTTATCATTTTTAAAACTGTCCCTTTTTAGTATGTTATTTGGTGATCTGGATTCAGTTTCTCATAGCAGAAACTTTGTGAATACCTAATTAGGGCACATCTTAAGGCTTTATGTTTACCAACATGGGTTGCTTGGGATACTCTCTTGTGTCTGATTTTCTAAGTATATTTCTCAAGAAAATATTTAGATATTATAATACGGATTTTCCAGCTTTTGTGACAGGGTCTCAAATGAAAGCTTCTCAGTAGCTTAGAAGACCAGCAAAATCACCTGCTGTTTGTCCCAGCCAAAAATGAATTGTAGGGAAGGGTGGGTAACATCCTCTGTCGCACTAAGCAGATGCATATTTTCTGTCAGTACCGACAAGTCCAGAATCAATGCTGTGGCGTATCTTCCTTCTCTGCTGACCGCAGCCGCTGTCCCCAGCTGTCATGCACTTGGGAGGGAGTCCGGGTGCTGTGCCTCCAAAGCCCAGTGGCCCGTCTCCAAGGACCTCACCAGAGTTCCCGACCCACTGGGAGGTTTGGTGCTGTCGCCTTGGTTGTCCTTTTGGTGAGGGTCTGACATCAGCAGTGAAGTCCTTGTCATTCCTACAGAAAAGTGCACAGCAGTAGTCCTTATTCCTGAAACCAGGAAGTCCTAGAAATAGTCCTTGGCACATAGTAGGAGTTTATCAAATATTTAGTTTTCCTTCTAGACTTCATACCATTCTTTTGAGATTTATTTAGAGGGGAAATGAGCATTCTCATGTTGATAAAGCATGCCTGGCCATAATGCAACAGTTTTTGTTTAAACTTAGTTATGGTTTGAGTCCATTTGTTAATGTTGTAATAGGGAGTGCACATGTACTCTTTGAATCCCTAACATTATAATAACCTTTATGTTGCTGCTTCAACCTCACCTGTACTTTTGATAGGGGAAGAAATGAGCCGTTGAACTCTGTAGTTTGGGAAAGAATGCAAATTTGCTTATTCATGCTCCTCTAGATCTGTAATACGTATGCTTGAAAACTGGAAAGAGAAGTTGATAGTCCTGTTGGTTTCATCTTGTACCTAAAACTATACAACCCATGGTCCACTTCATGTGTCATGTACCAGTTGTCATCCTGCCACACTGGGCTAATGTGGAATATGAGTGCTTTGTGTATCAGTTCTTCTGAGTTCCTTGAGAGGATTCATCAGTGAAACAGTCCACTCAAAGGAGAAAGGGGGTGTTTTTTTCCAGGTGACCCAGTTAGTGTTTTGCCTGGTTGTCAACTTTCCTAGTTGTTGTTTTCCTTTTATTTATAGCCTCACTTTTCAGTACTGCAGTACAAGATTCTAGGTGTTTGTTGATAGAAACTTTCTTTTCCTTTAACCTACTGTGTGAGTACACATTGGATCAGATTCCATGTTTAAGAGTGTTTGTGCTAAAAAGAAAGTGTTTCCCAAGTTGTCTTTTTGTCTCCAAAGATTCCTTCTTTCTTTCTTCTCACATACAAGGGTGGATCAGAGGATGACAACAGACCAATGGGAAGAGACAGTCAACACTAAAGGAGACGTGTGCTTTGGTTTCAGGAGCCTTACCTCATTTCTGTGAGGGCTGTGAGCACTTTGGATAGGCAGGAAGTACAGATGTATGCTCTTTCTCCTTTTGGGATGGATGAAAAAGAAAACTGAAACACAGGAGTTCTGAAGTTGTCTTCAAAAGTTCCTCAGATAGTGATTCAAACAGAAGCTCTCGTCCTGCCTTAAGGCTGGTGTGTTGATCATTATGCAATCATATTACAAACTCATTGTTTACTGGTTACAAGTTAAAGTTAATAAGTGGTCTTTTTACTTGGCTTAATAGAACACTACCCATAAAGTGTTACAGGAGTGCCATGAAGAATGTGTCTTTCTTGTTTAGAGCTACATTAGAAATATTTGCGGGAGGATTTTATTGCAAAGGCTTCTTTCCATTACACTTCTCAACTCTTTACTGCTCAGCCAAACAAAGATAAGAGGGTTTGCCTCACTGAGTAAACATGAACTATATATCTCCTATGTTTTATTCTGTCTAGTTGTAAGCATGAACTGGTAGCCTGGAAATTTGGGATTGGGTCTTGCATGGTTGAAAGAAGGGAAATATAAGTCAGCTTTCTAGGAATTTAGGTTTCATCTAGAAGCAATTAAGAGTACTCTTTGGAAATGTCATGACTTTGAACCAAATGTAAGAGCCTATCAAGGATGAATAATAGAGACCAAATAATATTTGGGTCATTCTTTTAAGATCATAACCCACTGTTCATTAACCATTGTGATTCTTTATTTTTATGGAATTTTGTTCCTAGAAGAATACTTTTCATTTTCTCTGTCAATATCTACTTGTGTTTTACTAAAATTAAAAACTTTGAAAAAAGAATGATATAATATGGTGTAACATGTATCTATAGGTTTTGCCTTACTTAGAAGATATTAACATTCTACAATCTGATATGTGAAAATATGATAATTTTCATTCCAGAATAAATTTAATTCCATGGTAATCAAGAATATAACCAAAGTTGTAAAATTTAGGAGGGCATTTATAATATTTGAATATCTCTGTATTTTTTTTTTATAAACTCAGAGGAGAGTGCAAGATAGACTTCAAAGACCCCTGCTGGGTGACAGACTATTCAATGTTGAGGTCACAGAGCCCTCTGAGGGTATCAGGGGAAGATTTGGGAATAGCCATTGTGGATGTGATTATTTGCTTATGTGATGCATAGGGTTTCATTTTTCAAGGGTCAGATGTCCAAAGGCTTTAATCAAACTGTGTTTGTGATGCTGACACCTGAATAATCAAAAGGCAAAATGGGGTGACTCAACATGGATGCTTTTCCCCCTTCTTCTAAGACCCCCCCATGATTTGGCTGAACCATCCCTTTCCATGTATCAGCTTCAATAAGGTTGGTCTAACACGTCACAGTTTAGACATTCTTCTATACATCAAAGATTCAACTTTTAAACATTCTCACTTGGCTTGGTTTCATTTGATGTAAATCCTTTCTAGATTAAAGAAAGACATAAATCTATATATCAATAACAATATTCATAGATATATCCATAATTATATATATATACACACACACACATCCATGTATACATAAACCATTTAAAATATATTTCAAATTAGTCCATAAGTAAACATTCAGTAGAGGGCAAGATAATCTACTTCTTAATGGAGGAATAATTCTTCCTAGGTAGCTGTTTAGAGTCTCATCTTTTATGTTTTTTTCGTCCCGTCATACACTGAAGCTCCAATAACTCAAACCGAGAAGTACATTTTCCAGAATTCATATTCTGACTCATATAATCTCACTCACCTTGTTAGAGTTTTAGTGGGTGGGAAAATTGTTGAGTGTGATGACAGTGTATGTATCAGACAACAGAATATACTATCTCATGAAACATAATAGATTCTCCCCATTTTATTCAATTTAGGAGTCTTCCAGTGTCTGTTTGACTTCTAAGGACATCATGGATCTGCTGACCTTACTTCAGGGCTGTCTCTTCTTCTGGGTAACAAGACCATGCAGAAATGCTAAAATCCAACCCCAGATTCCCAGCTTGATTCTGAATCTTGTTAGGGTTGCATAGTTTCTTTGTACATACTTATGGCCTATAAAGTTTAGGATCATCATTTTGTCAGCTCATCTTGTTTACCAGTGTAGGGGACTCAGTAGTAACTTTAGGCCATTTTTGAAGCCAGAAGTTGAGATTCAGATTTAATACAGCAAAAGATTTTCCATTAGATGAGAGTTTGATCCCATTTAGCATATTACTTTTCTCTTGGCTTTCTGTTTTTCTGCCTTGTTTTGCCTCTGGTTGAGCTCTTCCTGCTAGTAATATTTTGGAGTTTATAAATAAAAATTCATGTTTTTATGTTTTAATTTGTAAAAGGAATTTGATCAGGAGGGCATGGTAGAGGTGGAATGCTGCTCTTGGTGAGTGTACCCACCATTTGCAGAAATTAAGTGTAATGTCTACAGTCTTTCAGAATTAGCAAAATAATTTGTACATTCTCAGTTATCTGAGTTGGTAGCCTTAGCTGAGGAGGTCTTAGAAAATCCCTGCCAAAGGATGAAAAGAAAATTTGGCCTTCTGACATATGAGAACAATTAGATACAGATGTGGGGCATTTATCTTTATCTTCTGTCACATTTTTTACTTTCTACTCCTTGTTGCTCCATTTCTTCTAACTGACTCTTACTGAGGTACTTCCATTAACACTGAGGTCTTCAGGCCCAGAGAAAATGTAGGCAAGTAAGGGATGAAGGAAAAGAGTTCACAATTCTAAGATGGAAGAAGTTATGGAGACTTAGAAATAATTTCTTGCTCATCACAGTAAACCATTCTTTTTAAAATCTCTCCTTCCTTCTCCTTTAGTTAGGTCCCACAAAAGTTAACACCCGTTAGTAGTCTGTTCATCTATAGCATCATTCTACCTGCTGAACAGTAATAGCTCAAAAATGTCTCTAACTGCTGATCACGTGATAAATCATTGGATGCTGTTTCCATTTGAGAAGTAATTCCCTGTAAACATGCCGAAGACAACATAGTTTTGCTCAGGACTCTGTAAATGTAGGGGATGTAAAATGTTTGCGTTGTATGATATAACAGTACAGTACATACAAACTGATCTATATGTGTATCTACATCTACGTATATATCTTCAAAGATGGATAACTTGCCCTTTACATAATCAGTTATTTGCTGGGTGGTGGTGGGATCTCCAGGCACCTAATTCTGTTCTAAACCTGATCTTGCTCTTCCCTGTGATATGGCAAACACTCACTGAGCTCTTTAACACTGTTGAAATGATTGCAGAAGATATTTACCCACTTCGCGAAACAACAGACTTTAAAGAAAGTCTCATAACACATTGATTATAGTAATTAGAATGTTAGCATTGACATTCCAGTCATCTAAGTGAATTTTCTTAACATAGAAATAGCATATATATGAGAGAACTCCAGTCCAGTTGAACCCTCTCCTCATGCCAAGTGTTTTCTTATGAATTACATGATTTAATAACACTGGTGACCTTCTCACTCATATCCTTGTTTGCAAGTGAAAACACTCACAGAGTTGTAAAGTCACATTTCTAGTACATAGAAAAAGGGATTTCTTCAACACTAGGTCTTCCTTGAATTGGAAAGCCCAACATCTTTTTTTTTTTTTGACAGGGTCTCGCTTTGTAGTTCAGGCTGGCCCTAAACTCACTATGTAACCCAGGCAAGCCTCAAACCCAGCAATCCTCCTGCCTCTACCTCTTGAGTGCTGTGATTACAGGCATGAGCCACCATGCCCTGCAGCCCAACATCTTTTTAATCCATTATACTGTTTTCAGGGAAGATTCCTTATCACCCTTTCCATGGTCCTTCTGGAAAACAGATGAGCAGTAAACCAAAGAAAGTGATCAGATTCATCATTTATTTAACCATCCTTATAGCATTTCATTGAATGTGAGTGGTCTTTTCTTCAGAAATATATTCATGTTAGGGCTATGGCCCTTAGTCCTTTAGGCTATAGTCAGCAGGCTTTTTGGTTTTTGTTTCTTGGTTTTTTTTTTTTCCTTCTGTTTTCTTAGAATGAGAAAATGTACAAGGAATTTGCAGTGAACTATGTTCCTGGGGCCATTCTGGTCCAAGGGGTCATTTCTTGAATAAGTAAAACATGCTTCTGTGGCAGATACCTTAGGAAAACTGCCACACTGTGGACACTTGAATAAGAAATGCAAACTACAGTGCTTGGAGAATGGGCAGGGCATCCGTGTAGAGCAAAAAGTCCCACTTTCCTCCCAGCATAAGCTCGGTGAGATGAACAGAGCTGAAGTGACCTCAGTTCCTTTTACCATCTCTGCAGGGTGCTGTTGGGCAATGTTCAAACTAGCCCTTCTTGTGCTTTGATATAGCCTCCCCCTTCACTTTGTGATAGTCACCTGCAGTAGCTATGTGAATGCTTTACTGATTAAAAAAAGATCATACAAGTTCTAGGGGTTGCTGCTGCTATCATTACTTTCCTTAAAATTCTTGGTACATCTTTCAAATTATTTTAGACCTGAGGAATATGAACTATTATCTGAAATCAGAACTAAGTGCCAAAGAAACATTTTGATCATAAAACAGCACAATATTTGAATTGCTAATAAGCGTCTTTCTTAGTGAATTATACTGGAACAGGTGAGATGTACTGATTCTTTTAAGCATAAAGGATGACCAGATAAGTGTGATAGCAGTCTTGTCTTGGAGACTGGTAAGGTAAAAAGCCATGGGAACGAGTAATTATGGTACAGCTGGGAGCACACTTTAATGCAGATGTATGCAAAGTATTATGGAATTCAAAGGAAGAAGCAATTTAACTGGCTCGATGTCGATACCTAAAGGAAGTCTGGAAAAGCAAGACCAAAACGTATAGATTTAGAACGTTGTACCAGGTGGTGCGCTTTGTAGAGTGGTTTATGGGACTGTCTGGGGACAGGTTATATTTCAGGGTTTATAAAACCAGAGAAATGTGGTACAGAGTACTTTTTAAAAATATTTTGGATAGAGCCGGGCGTGGTGGCTCACGCCTGTAATCCCAGCACTCAGGAGGCAGAGACAGGAGGATTGCTGAGTTTGAGGCTTGCCTGGGCTACATGGTAAGCTCAGAGCCAGCCTGAACTACGAAGCGAGATGCTGTCTCAAAAAAAAAAAAAAATTGGATAGAAAGGACAAAAGGAATGGTAAAAGTAAGAGGATGACAGGAAGTGTAGGAGAAAGGAAAAAGGTGCCTACTAAAGAATATCAACAGGGGCCGTTGCTAAAGGAAGTATACTGACCTAGAGCCGATGATAACAGAGGACATGATGCTCTCAAGAGAGAGGAAGAGGAGGATGGTTACAGATGATAGAGAGGTTAAGCGAGTGCAGCGGAGGAAGTTTTGGTCTCTGGCCTCTCTTTTCTTTGAAAGTAGAATTCAAGATCACATCTCAGAAGAAGAATGGAGGAGCTGGTGGACAGCTGAGTAAGATAATGAACACTCACTGCGGGGAGCTAGAAAGGCTGCTGCAGGGCAAAGTACACAGGGATCGAGTAAATTCAAAGGTGCCGAACAAAATAGCAAGTCAATAAAGGCCGTTTCGCTGTGCTTTTGAAATCACTTATACAAAGTGTTATGACAGGGAAGGAGCGATGTTACGATTTTTAATTAACAGATTAGGAACCATTCCGGGCTTAGAATTTCGCCTATATTCCTTCAGTATTTTTGAGGATTTCAAAGAATGCAAAGCTAATTCTGTTGTTGTTATTTTCTCTTTGGTAATGGTCGAAACTGTTCTATGAATCTATTAATTAGGTTGTACTTCCAACTGCATGACCTGATTTGGGAAATGTGAGATTTCTTGTGGTGCCTGGATATAATTCTTGGGAGGCAAAAGCTCTAAGATGTTCGCTTTGAAGTTTGTCTTCAAATGAATAAAAATCACAGTGGGAAGAGAAGGCAAAACGATTCAGCTTTGCTCACTTTTTAGTCAGAACTTGTCTATATGTGAGAATGTCACAAATCCATATATATGTAACCTGCTTTTACAAAGATTTCTTCAAAACCCCTATGATGTTTACTTGAAAGTGTCACCATTCTCTGAGAAATATACTGAAAATAGCAAAGCATAATATGATTTTAACCAGATCTTGTCTGACCTAGTTTAAATACTAATCATTTAAAATCTCTTTTATGCTGCCATGATACTTCAGAGGAAGGAAGGACAAGTGTAAAGTATTAATGAAGGGCTATTACACAACAGACTTATAATTTGTAGACCATACTAGTAAACCCTGGAGAATATCAGGAGTGTGGCAGGTATTATGAACTCCTTTCATCTTTTCTAATCATCAGTACTTTCTCTAGGTCAGGAAAGCTTCTTCTTCAGTATGCTCAGCATTCAGAGCTCACCACTACTTTATGCAAGGCTTTCTGTGTGGGATTTCTGCTGTGACTCCAAAAGTTAAATAAGATGATAAGTGGCACGAATCACTTATATGGAAACTTCATTCTCCCTTCCTCATGAGTTTCCAAGTTTTTCCTTTCTGAGCTGGAAAAAGACTAGGTTCACTAAATGATCACTAGGGTGCCAAAATCTATGACTCATGTTTTACCTAATTAATGTATTTATTCCTATCTTATTTCAGCATCATTGTTCTTCAACTCAAACTAATGAAGAGAAACAGTATGTTGAAGTTCTCACGTTTTCATAAAGTATTTGGCTCTTCCTGGAAAACATTTAGCCTCTCAGCTATAGGGATTTCCCTTAATTATTTCTCCAGGAAGACTATGACTCCTGTGAGAAAGACAGCAACATTATGCCCTGCCCACAAACGCTGATATCCACAGAACTGAGAAAACACACCCCTCACACAGTGCACACAGCCCTTGTGTCTTCACAGTTCCTCTCCAGGAGGCTCAAGCCCTTCCTTCATCTAGGCCCCATCTAATCTGAAGAGATCACATGGTGTGAAGGTCTTACTGTCAGGAATCTAATTGTTGGATTGTTCGGTAAGTGTAAAGCCAATAGCATAATTATTGGAAGACCTTGATATTCTAGAAAAGAAAGGAAAATGAGAAAATTGAAAATGGGTAAATTGAGGCAATTTAGTGCTACTAAGGGCCAGAGAAGAGGCTTCATACAAGTCATGAAGTAAAGCACTGGAGTCTCAAACCTTTCAGTGTTGGAATTTAACAGCAAAAGATATTTGTGGAACGTCTCATTTAAAAAAAATAATTATGCAAGATACAATTTTTGAGAGAGATTAAATTTTAAGTTGGGTCAAGGTACTACCACTTGAAAGTCCCATCATATTCTACAGTGATTCACCTTGGGTCCTGTTGCTTTTAGGAGCTTTCTAGGACCTAAATAGCTTTGGAAACTTCCATAGCAACATATCATATTCTATGGTTGCATGAAAGCAGCCACCTTAACTATTTTGTTATAACTTACATCCTAGATGCTTGCACAGTGTTCTACTTATTAGGGCCTGGGTACATTTTCTCTGAATGAATAAATGAAGAGAAAAGGATGAATAACAAAAAAATGTCCTGATTAAGAATTTAATTAAGGGCCACCGGTTTAGCTCAGTGGCACAGGACCTGCCCTGCAAGTGTGAAGTCCTGTGTTTGACCCCTGGTATAAAAACAAAAACAAAACCCCCTAAAGAACTAAAATAATTAATTAAATGTCCTTTTGCATGTTACTGTGCCATATTTTTACATAAGACTATGTGGTTTATGCCATAGAAATAATAAAGGTGACAATTATAACTATTCAACAATTATAACATTCAACATAGACTAACCTTTTACAGACATTATCTCTTAGAATCCTCCCAAAACTCTGAGACAGATGTTTGTTATCTACACAGTAAGGATGCAGAGAAATCACCTGTCCTCTCTGACTCAGTTTCCCCACCTGTACAATAGAGATAACGAATTCTTGTTCTCCCTTCATAGAATGACGGTCAAGATGAAATGAGAAAAGTAGTCAGTGTTTAGAAGAACACAAATCACTTGGTAAGGAACTAAAAATATTAGTTACTGTTACTTATCAGAGTTAGAAAGTGGCTGTGAATGTTTAACCAGATTGCCTTGGTCAGTGGTGGCAAACCTGTGGCACACGTGCCATGGTACTCTGCTTGTTATGGTTGAAAGCTCTAAAAGGTTCGCTGCCACTGGCCTAGGATAATGTAATTGCCTATTCCAATTTAGATCTTCTGTATTAGCTAGAGCTGAACTAGACAGCCAAATGGCTTTTAAATGTCATACTCTGTAACTTTCTGGCATGTACGTATACAACACCTTGGGTTAGGTGTGCATGGTAAGAATCCCATGTTTAATCAGTGTTTGCCACATGCCTGGTAGATTTTTCACAGCACAAGCTAACTCACCCCACCTTTCTTCATTACACTCTGAGAAGCTAGCTTGCTATTCACACATAGGAGGAGCTCAGTAAATGCTTTAGAGGGAAAATTACTTTTCCAGAATTGTGTTCCTGCAGCATAGAGCTTTCAAGACTGAGATCAGCTTTCTAGGAGGCAGCTCTGTTTTGGGACAGGTAAAGTCTCTCTAAAAAGTGTTGTCTGGAGCATAAGTAATTCTTACATATTTTACTTCTAACACTTGGTAGAGTTGAACTGAATTCGCATTAGCAGCTGTCCTGCGGAACTGGGTTTAACATGAAAATCCAAATGCTATTTATCCAAATAACCTTATCTTAGATACTAATTTTCAAACTCATGAGCAGTTAATTTACATGTGTAGAGGGCCCTTTTCTTCCTTGATCATGTGTGTCTTTCATCTCTGGCAAGATAGAAGTCTACACACTAACTGCATAACAGATTATCACGTGCAGTTATATCTACGTCTGCAATTACAACATTTTAGTTACTTTCCACCAAAGTACATGATAGGGTCTTTAGACAGACCAGATTCCACGTGTAATTCATTCTTTCTTCTTTTCCTATATCTTACACTGTGAAACTAAGATCTTAAAAATCATCTTCATAGCACTATCTCCTAACTTGCCAAGAAACTGTTTTAGCCTGTGTTATGTATACTACAGCATAAGGTCATGCTACATCTTGTCTCTGCCTTTCTAAACTGTCATGTAAGTGCTAGCTAGCCTAGTATGAATGTTATTTCCCTCATTAGTCCAGCACACATAGCCTATACTTGAGTTTTTAAATACATTGGTGCTTTAATGCCATGGTTATAATTACACACACACACACACACACACACACACACACTTCCATTCCAAGCACCAAAGCTGAGTAAATGTACTAAGATTTCCTAGATACCCTGAACTTACTGATGCACACCCTTCACTATCAACATACTCTACAAGAGAGGTACATTTGTTACAGTTGAACCTACATTGACTCATCATAATCAGTCAAAGGCTGTAGTTTCCATTAGAGTTTCCTCTTGCTGTTGTACGTTCTGTGGGCTTAGATAAATATATAATGACAAATAGATGCCATTATAGGCATCAGCCATTATGTATGATTCAGAGTAGTTTCACTGCCTGAAAATTCTTTGTGTTCTGCCTGTTCCTCTGTTGTGGTCCTCTTTCCTTTCCCAATAGTTTTTCCTATTACATAATGACTTACCATTGGAGTGATGTAGTAGGGATCCTTTTTATGTGAACTTTTCTCCCTTAGTAATCTGCACTTAATTTCTTCCTTCTCTTTCCAGGCTTGCTAGTACATTTATTTTCATTGCTGAATAGTTCACTGTATGGATTACCGAAGTCTATCTACTCACCTGCCTCTTGGTTGCTTCTGTGTTTTTTCAATTACAAGTGAAGCTACTAAAAAATATCAGTTTATGAGGTTTTATAATGTTGTACATTTTCTACTCCTTTAAGTAAATTTCTAGAAGTATGGTGGCTGAATCATTGTGTCTTGTTTTATGAAAAAACCACTGAGCTGTCTTCCAAAGTGGCTGTACCACCAGCAGTGTGTGAGTTCTGGTTGTTCCAGATGTTCACCAGCATTTGCTGCTGATTGTGGGAAAATGTTCTGAAGTCCCAGTGCTTCATTTGAACAGAAGTTTAAGCAGAGACCTAATAAGAAAAATAGGCATGACAATGTTGATGAGTAGACTGGAGCTCAGTTACTTCAGTCCTCTACTATGACTCTTTTCACTGTTTCCTTTGATGGAGGTCCCTGGTATCTGAAGACAATGTCCTACTGCTCTGTGGACCTTGCTCTGGAATATACTTCTGTCTGATTGCCTTTCACTGTGGCAAACCCCTGCTAACCTGTCAGGTCTTCATTTGTTTGGCCTTCCCTAAACTCTAAACAGGGTTGTGCCTTCCTTCTGTCCTTCCAGAGCTCCTTGTAGCTCCCACTGCACAGATCTGGTCTCTCTAGTACTTTATTCCAATGTGCAAAAAGTCAGTGTTCAAAGCAAAACTTAGATCCAGGTTGCCTGATCACATCTGATTTTGATGCTGGACAAGTTATTTAATCTCCAAGGTTCCTAAGTGGCAAGATACGTATTATAAGAGGTCTCACCTTAAAGGCCAGTGTGAGGATGTGAGAAATAAGTCCTTAACACAGTGCTTGGCACACAAGTCCTCTGCTGAGGTTAGATGCTTTTAGAGCCAGTATAGATGGGCATTGGTTTGGATTCCCTCAAAGGATGAGAAAAATATTTGAGTGCACCTGGTTTATTTGGGAGGTGATTCCAGAAAACACTAATAGGAGAGTGGAGAGGGAGACAGGAAAGGAAAAAGGACAGTGTAGATGCCATTTATGATCAGGTAACTGAGATTGGCATCAAGGTCTCCACCCTGTTGACAGCCTCTGGAACACGAGAAGGATGTCGCTTCAGAGTTGTCCTATCTAGTGGTGGGAACACTGAAGAGCTGATCCTCTGCCTTCCACTCCTCATTTATTTTAGCGTCTCTAGCATGATTTGAATGCAGGCAAATCTTATGTGGTAAAAGTTCTTAGGTTGGTCTGTGATGGGCATGTGATTCTTGAAGGTCTACGAAGGGGTCAAGCATAATCAGAATTCCCCAGGACCTTCTGCATTCTGATTTTTTATTTCATACATTTTTCCTGACTGATGTTGTTTTCAAAAGAAGGTGTTGCAGTGAATGATGGGGTCCTGGATGTATTTCTAGATTTTTTTTTCTTTCTGGGATGAACAAAGAATGGGATGTGACAGTAAAGAGCAGCAAAGTAAAATGAAGTTTAATTAGATGATGGGAAGCTCACAGTGAGTGAGTTAGTTCTGGCAGAAACTATCCCGCTCACTGGAAAACAGGAAACAGGAAAATGTGTTTGCTTTAAGAATGTAAATGTGTAGGTATATCTTTCTGGCTATGCAGTACTCTGTTTTATATATGTATATTGGTTGATTTCCTGATAGCAGCTATTCTTTCTGGAGTGAGATGGAATCTCAGCCTTGTTTTCATCTACATTTCTCAAAAGACCAACAATGTTGAACTTTATTTTTCATATGTTTATTTGCCGCTTTTACTTTACTTGAAATGGATATACCTTGAGGCCATACTCCAGTGAAATAAATAGGACACACCTATAAATACCATGTTGTTGGTCTAGTATGAGAAACTGAAGGTGTAAATGAGGTCCAAACTGTGCAATAGGAATTGTGAAATAGGAATAAAATGTTCAGAGGGGAAAGAGAACTGGGTGGGAGGTGCAGGGGAAATCCAAGAAGGGAAAGAAACAAAATTTGATAGTTAAAGGGAAAAAAAATCAAAACAACACTTTTGTATGTAGTGGGCTAGAGGAGTTGAAGGGAGGGCAAGAGAATGGGAAAAAAATAGAAATCAAAATATATCACAACAGGTACAAATTCCCAATATATACCTAAAATGTACTAATAAATAATAAAGAAATAAAAAGACTTTAAAAGCCTAGAGCCACTCCCATTGTGTCTCTCAGCGCATGATCGACAACGTGATAAACAGGGTGCTGAGTCAGTCAACTGTATCCATTGCACATATCCCTTCCCATCATTCATTCTTGTAATCATGCATGCAATGGAGTCCATATGCACAAAGCTTCAATGAGCTCTAAGTGAAGAAAGGTTACTGTAGGTCATGTTGGAGAATCTGGCACACCTACATCTTGGTTTAGAATTGAGCCTTCTAAGGCAGGTCCAGGGCTCTGTCCTTTTCTCTACCTCAGTATGGTAGCCTCTAAGACCCAGAGCAGAAGTTTGGTCATAGGTCATTAACCAGGTTTAGGAGAGCAGAGAAAAGTGATCCTATAGCCTCAGTTAAACAATTTATGTTAAAGGCATTACATTATATATTTAAAAAATTATATTTGAAATATTTAAAATACTGAAATTTTGTCAAAATATAAGTTCTCTGTTGAAGCCTTGAAATGGGTAGTATGTCCCACACTTTTTAATTTTATTTAAAATTTATTCATGTTTTTAGCTGATGATCATTGAAAACTTGAAGTACTATTGCACATAATGTAGTTTTACTCTTGTTTAACCAAGAACTATTTTATACATTGATATATTTCTTTACCAATGTATATCCTATGCAATTAACTCTAACTTTGATATTTTAAAGATCTATACTCGTAGTTCACAATATGGTAAGGATGATGTGAGTTAAAGGAAGTATCATTAGAAAAAGCAGTTGTATCAAATCAGAAGTATTTATGTAAGTTTGTGCCTCCCCAAAAAATCAATCCTGACCTTCCCATCTGTGTTAATTATTTTTCTCCCTGCTGAGACTAAATACCTGACATCAAAGTTACAGATGGGTATGTTTATTTTGGCTTAGAGTTTGTAGAGGTTTTAGTCTATATCAGCTTGCTCTAAGGCAGGATGGCATACCAGAAGCACATTACAGAGGAGAAACAGTTCATGGCAGACAGAAGACAACAAAAGCAGCAGGCAGCAAGCAGCAAGAGACAAACCAGGGCACTTAGTCCTAACTCTGTTCCTTATTACTGTGTTCTGGCAGAGCAGGTACCACTCACACCCACTCAGGGTGAGGCAGCCTTAATGCTATGCAGAACTATGCCCAACCAATCAGTGGACTAATTTAATAACCACATAGCCTTGAATCCAGCATCACATTCTATATCCACCCACCTCATAAAAGCCTCACCTGTGACCACACCAGGCTTTGGGGGGACATACTAAATACAAGCCATAACATCATACCAGTAACAAGGATTGGAAGAGAGTACAAGACTACACAGTGTACAATAATCTGTGTTAAGAGGGATGGGTAAGACAAGAAAGTAGCATGTATATTTTGTCAACATATTTTAGAAAGAGCATATTTATCCCAGTAAGTAGAACCTTGCAAAGGAAGAGCCTCTGCTTTAGAGCCCTATTTAACTAAACTTAAATTCAACTACAGTGTTGACTGCTGAGCAAATTACCTGCTATTCAGCATCATTAGCCTCCTTCATAAAAGAAAAATACAGTAGTATTGAGTATCCAGTTTGTTATAGGATTTGATGAGATAATATATTTTGAGGTTTCAACCTTACCTTGTCCCAGGCAGCTAGCCAACAAAGGTATATATGCAAAACTTACCAGTGAGAAAGATGAGGGAATGATAAAAGGAGATAAGTATCATCCTCCTGTTCGCATGTGTATGTGATAAGGTGAAACTTCATTTTATATTACTAAAATAAAGGCCACCAGAATCTTTTTAAAAGAGATACTTTGAAGATACCCTTGGAATAAAAGAGAGTCCCTTGAATTTTGGCTGTGTGCAGATAACAGGATGAAAGCTATTCAGCATAAAATTGGGAAGAGAATTTGGTCTTTTAGAGTCAACCAGAATAATACAGATAAGAAGGAGACATCAGAAGATAGAACAGGAAGAGAGAAAAATACCCAGGAAGGTTGAAAACTTACTCTATAAGTAGATCATTCTCCTAGGACAGAAAAGTAAAGAACTGCCAATTATATACGAAATCTGAGGAGGGTTTGGAGTAAGTAACTTTGGTGCTGTGAGAATGAATCTGCAGTAACGTTGGGCCAAAAGAGTAGTGGGATGCTTTTCTTTGTGATTACAAGAAGTCCTGATCATAAGGAAGTTTAAAGAGCTCCTAATCCCAAGGAAATTATTAGAGATCTCGAGGTGAGTTTGGGAACTTTTACTTGTCATGAAATTGAGAAGTTCAAATCAATTTTGTTTGGTTCTAAGGAAGGAAAACTCTCTAGATTCTAAGAGTTAAACAGACCACGAAGTCCAAGAGTAATCTAGATGGGATATAAAATTTCACTAAGCTTCCTAGGATTCAGTGTAAGTCAGGAAGCTTAAATCTCAATTCCAGAGTTCAATAGATATCAACAACTCAATGGCTCAGGGGAAATCGTACCTACTTTGACACTAAGATTAGAAAGAAATTTTCCTAAGGTTGTATGTACAAAGAAATAAACTATATAAAGATAATAGCATTTGATATAGTCAAGACACTTAACATATGTCTTGTTACTTTTCTCATAGCTGACATAAAATACCCAAAACCCAAAGTTAAAGGGGGAAATGTTTATTTAGCTCACAGTCTATAGACATTTCAGTCCATAGTTGGCTGGCTCCAAGTGTTACTGGAGAGATAGGGAACAAGTATTACAGAGGAGAAACAATTCATGGTGGGCAGAAAGTAGCAAAGCAAGGCAAAGAGCTTAGCGGCTTCTTTCTGCCCCCTTTAAACTCTTCCCAGGCTACTAAATTAGGGCAGTACCAAACCAATCACTGGACTGGTTTAGTAATTATGTATCTTTAATCCTAGCCCTCTTAATCCTAAACATTATGCCATGAATCGGTCACATACACTAGATCCAGCCATCTCTGAAACAGCTCCCACCTATGTCCACATGAAGCTTCAGGGGGATATCTAGACACAAATCTTAGCAGTACATTTGGCTCACCTACTGTTACACTCCTTGCTTACAAATCTCTGTGAAGGTTGTAGTATATTCAGAACACACACACACACACACGGTGTTTTAGAGTCAGCTAGAGTGGTGCAGATAAGAAGGAGATATCAGAAGATAGGACAGGAAGAGGGAAAAATGCCCAGGATATGTTGAAAAGTTACTCTATAAATAGATCATTCTCTTGGGACAGAAAAGTAGACAGAGAGAGAGAGAGAGAGAGAGAGAGAGAGAGAGAGAGAGAGAGAGAGAGAGAGAGAGAAATCTAAAAATTATAAATACAAATATTGGTTCATGATCAAAAGAAAGCTCATGTACCATATTTTATTGAAATCTGCTTAAACTCTTGCAATTGTGAAAAGATAATTTTTAAAAGTTTTCTTTATAAAAAAAAGAAAACTATGTCTTGCTAAATTACTGTTTTGAAATTAAAAGCAAAGCTTTTTTACATATTTTGAAACATCTCATAGTCCATGATAGCACTCAGTCCTAAAAACCTGAGACTTCTGTCTGCCATTTGTAGTGGTGGTGGTAGCAGAAGGTATAACTCTGTGCATCCCTTGTGGAGACCTGAAAACTTGAGGTAACTGTCCTCAAAGTTTCAGCACAAACTCAATCGAAAAGGAAAGTGAGAGCCATCAAAATGCTTATGAAAAAAAAAAGCAGTGTAGAAAGAAGATGGAGACAAATACTCAGGCTTTTGGAGTTTAGGAAATCCTTCCTATTTATGAGGCCAAATAAGATTTTTTCAGTAAGGTGGAATATGGATGTTATCTATCTTTACTCTGAAACATTTTGGATAGTAAAATAAAGAGAGCAGAACAAGACAATGAAAACCACAACAAATAAACAGCAACAACAAAAACAACTACATAGGACCTGGAAGTGAAGCTAGATGGTACAGTGCATATATTTTAAAATATACAAAAATCATTCCATGAAACAAAAAATATTCTAATTATGGAATACAGTATATACAGTCTTGTGTATTTCTCCACTTTTGCTCTCCTTTTCCCCAGCCAAGTAGATTGGCTGTTTCATATTGGCACCATATTTTGACTCAAGTATTAGGATACTTACGTGTTTGGCTTGGCTCTGAGAAAAGAAAGGCTTGATTCATGGGGGGAGCCTGGCTTCATCAAGCAGCTTTACCTGGGGAAAATCTATGGCTTCGGAAGCAGTGACACGTGACAAGACTTTTGTGAGTCCTAGGCAAGTTCTCCCATGCGCACCCAAATCCATGTCCACTTAGCTGCTGCGGAAGTGTCCCCTTCGGGCAATCTCAGTTTTATGTGCCTTTCACACTCCTTTTGGATCCTTGGCTTTTTCCAAGTTTCAAAGATGATAGACAATAAATACTTTTTCTTAAAGTTTCTTTTCCAAGAAAATGGCTTTTCGAGACCTGATTCTTCATGCCAATTCATCACTGTTCAGCTCTTTAACGCTGCTGAGTGTTGTGGTCAGGAAACATTAGCTATGTTTCTGGTTCTTGACCTGAAATCGCTTTATGCTTTTGAGAATGTAGTGCTTATCACGGAAATGCCATGTTTAGGGCTTTATATCAACCACAAGAAATAATCTCTTTCACTCATTTGTTAACTTAAATCTGAAACCAAAATATTTCATAGAGGGACAAATTCATATTTCACACATGTTGTGGTGCATGTGAAGAATAGAATTGAGTTCTTATTTCTTGTTCCTATGTATAAATTAGTCTGTAAAGCAAACAATACCACTACTTTGTTAGAAGCTAAAAGTTAGATATTTTAGTGCATTTCCTTTTCCTTTGCCAATTTATTCAAATGTAAACTTGACTAATCTGTTTTTCTGTTAACTTGTCTACTTGACTAATGTTTTTCCTGTCCTTTGATTTCAATCTATAAATTCTATGCTGTTAATTGTATTATTTAATCTAAGTCCCTAAAGATAAATTTCCTAAGGTTAACATTAATCATCTTTCTCAATTAAAGATACCAATAAAATCACTGGATTAATTGAAATAGAAATTTGGATAGCAGTCATTACTTGCTTTTTTCTAGGAAATTTGTAACTTGTAGATATTTTTCAATGCTATGTATTTCTGAAATCATTATTGCCTAAAATATCTACATCCTGGTCAGTAGAAGTGATAGAACTAAATTGATGGATCAATAACACTTCCAGAGCATTTTAAGGAAATCTGTCATCTGCATTAAATCAGTTTGTTCCAGCAAACTGTTTTCATAATTTATAAGTGAAGTTTTATATAACTTTACATATTTACATTTTCTATAAATATTACAAAAGTATATTCTTTGAGACCTAAATTTTAAAGGTCTTGAATATTAATGGATTAATTATGTTATATACTTATTTATTAGATGGGAATAATTCTCATGCGAATACAGGTGCTTTAAGATGTCCAGAGCATTTCAGGACATTAAATACTGAAATTAAAGAGCACTCTCTTCCCATATTATGCTCAGTTCTGATGCAACAGCTACATTGCTAAAATAGACAAAGGATATAGGCTTTTTTAGCACAAGGGGAAGCTAGAAAATAAGCCCTGCTGAGGACACCCCTAGCTGTGTTATCACAGGAGGGCTGTGATACATGAAAGTACCTGTGATGTTTACAACCAGATAATGTGTTAGCTCGTTCACAGTAATCATGGATAATGTAGGATTTGTGTCTGCCATCTGGCTTTGAAGGTAAAATATGAATCCTGTTTTGGAGATTTCATGTAACATCTTGGGCTGCATCAATAGACAGCGAGTGGCCCAAAATAGAGAGGTAATGAGTGCACTTGACTCTGCATCGGTCAGACCTTAGCTGGGATATTGTGCCTGCTTCTGCCCTGCAGAGAAATGGAAAAAGACTCAGGGGAGAGGGACAGGGAAGAGGCAAATTCATACCTTGCTTTGTATAAAGTGGTTGGAAAACCATGACTGTGAAAGAGAAAACTGTAAAAGCCATGCAGTGATTAAAGAACTGGTACTTGCAAGAGGCTGGTTCTTGGTAGCTATTAGTCTGAAATGTAACTCGTCATTGCACAAGCATCAGGAATGATCCAAGGGTGACACTTGTTGGTCTAATGGCTGGAATAAGCATGTTACATATAAGGCCCTGTATGGGTCCGGGTGGGAAGGAGTGGACACATGTACTTTGTTTTCAAGGATCATAAATCATGAGTATATAACACATACTGATTTTCCAAAGTTTGCCTTTTGGTTTGGTGTAAAACTTCGTATTTCTTTCTTAGTTTGTGCTCTCTCATTTCTTTGTGTATTAAAACTCCATGTTACTGTTGATTATTCTCTTTGGATTCTTGAAACATACATTCTTGCAGAACTTGTTCCCTGTTTCTAGCAAGCTGTTCTTTAAGCAGTAAGTTCAGTGGTTCCTCACCATTACAGTCAGGCTGCAATTGACTCTTTACAACATGATCTATTTCCCAAGGATATGTAGAAACAGTAATTGGTCATAAACATTTATACATGAACATTGTCTTTCTGTTTTAGACAGTAAAATATGGGATCAGTAAGATTATACTTAATCATAGCTGTTTTTAGTAAAACTGGACTTTAAAAATGAGAGGTAATGAGTAAGATTTTTTAAAATTCCTGTAAACTCCTAAAACTTTAAAATTTATTTCAACCTAGATGTTTTTTTGGCACACAACTTTGACAAGTCAGCATTATATTGTTCACAGTCATTTGATGGAGCCTCTGTGCCAGACCAGCCTGTCTACCCCTTGGTGACCCTTGGTCACAATTGAAGTTATCTGAGCTGCACATGGTGGTTAATGAGCATAACGTGTGGTGCACGATGGAGCATGTTTTTGGTTTCCAGAAAACATGTGAAGAGAGTTCAAGGAATTTTCATGTACTTATAGCTACTTTCCACTCTTAATCATACTTGAATGATAATTTTGTTATAATTAATACAATATTAATACATTATGATTAATCTAAGCCTATATCTACTACTATGTCCTTTGATTTATCTAGTGTTTCTTTTCTTTTTTTTTTTTTGGAGACAGGGTCTCGCTTTGTAGTTCAGGTTGGCCCTGAGCTCACTATGGGGCCCAGGCAAGCCGCCGCAAACTCAGCAATCTCCTGTCTCTGCCTCCCGAGTGCCGGGATTACAGGCGTGAGCCACCACGTCCGGCATTCCAATGTTTCTTTTCTATTCCAGGGCCCTACCCTGAATATCACAGTATACTTAGTGTCAGTGTCTTTAGACTCCTCTCGATCATACTAGCTTTTCAGTTTTTCTTTGTCTTTAATGATCTTGACAGTTTTCTGGAGTATTTTGAGGAATGTCAGCTGAGATTCCCTGATATTTAGACTTCTATTTTTATTAGATGGGGATTGTGTTTGGGGAAGGCCATCCACAGAAGTAAAGCACCAGTTTCTATTGCACTCTCAACGTGGCTTATTGTTAAACTGAATCTGTTGCTAAGGTACTTTTGGTCAACATTGTATAAATTTATTCTTTTTCTTATTTTTAGATTTAAACAGCTCACACTTAAGCCAGAATGAGGTAAAACTTACCTCCTTGAAGGCATAGTTTCTCTGAAAAAAATATTAAAAATTCTCAACCATAGATTTGCCTATTCTCAAATTAAATTGATTTAATTATCCTCTCAATTATACATACCAGTATGAATTCATAGATATTTATTTTATCCTTTAGGACATAATCAAATCACAACTTATTCATTGTGTCACTCAAATAGTTCCACATTTGGCCTTGGGCATTCTTATAGTTTATTATCTTGTACATCTTTCTGACATATCCCCATAATTAGGATTTTGTTGTTGTAGTTGTTGTTTAGTGTCTTCAGTTTTTCTTTTTGTTTTGAACCATTTTTTCCCTTTCTGGCATGATAAGATGCTCAAGGCTTATTAATAATATAGTTCCTTTCTCATTCTTATTTCAGTCATTTCTCCAATGAGCTGTGGATTCTTTCATTGGAGAAGGTATTAAAAACCAAGAGTTGCATCGTACATGTTCTCACTGCTGTCATTTCTTTGCTTCCCTGTCTGTTAGAGTGAGGAAATGTATGTATGTTATACTAACTGGTGTGTAGGCATATCTGGTGATATTTATATATGTAACAATATGCGTTTATGGTAGAGTGGATAGATATAGAGAGAGTGAAACAGGCCATGAGTTCAAATTGGTGTTTATTTCTCTAATAGAGAGATATTTCTGTCCCACATACATCATTCCTCTTCCTGTTGCTTATGTGTAACATTCTTCTCTACCAGTAAGAAACCTGTCACCATCCACCATTTGCTTACATAATTCTTCCATCCCAGTAAAGTTGTTCCATTTATTCTTACTAAATTTAAAACACATATAGAAATTGACCGATGGAAGGACTAGAGAGATCCAGCCCTGAAAAGGACATCAAGTCTCATCATTTTCAACGTCTTCTCCTCACCTCTAAGCCCCCCAGTAAAATGATTTGCCCCTCTAAAATACATATATAAAAATTGAACTTTTTTCAAGGCTTAGGATAAAGCCAGTATTACTTTACCCCAAAGATTTTTTTTTTTATTCTGGTAAACTTCTAAAAATCTAAAATTTATTTCAGCCTAGATATTTTTTGGTACACAAAAAATTGGTAAGTCAGCATTATACTGTCCACAGTAATTTGATGGAGACTCTGTGCCACACCAGCCTGTCCAGCCCTTAGGGACACTTTCTTACAACTGAAGTTATCTGAGCTGGACATGGTGATGCATGAATGTAATCCCAGCACATGGGAGGCTGAGACAAGGGGGTCAAAGTTCTGTCCCATTTGGTTAACTTAATAATACCTTATATTAAAATGAAAAATAAAAACAGCTAGGGATACACCTCATTGTTGATGCCCTGGGTACAATCCCTAGTCCCCCCAGAAAACATAAATAATAATACTGTCTACTACCTTCATCCTGTTTTCTAACCAACATACTCCCATGGCAGCTATAACAAGAGACCTTTCCAGTGTGAGTTCCCCTTCTTTACCTGTAAATGTCTGCACTTTTTAGAAATGCCAAAGAACTTCTGTTCAGGATCTCTTGCTGGTAGATCAAGAAGAGAAATAACTTGTCAAATTCACCTTTAGCAATTGGAAATTAGCCATACTTGGCTTCACCCAGTGTCCTTGTAATCACAAAGAAAAGAAGAGCTTTGGCTTCTGACAGTGAGGCAGCTCTTTCAAGGGAGCTAGCTGATTAGGAACCCACAGAAGAACAGGTTTTTCACTAATGAGTTATATTTTCAGCATGTGCCCTAAGGAAAATAATGTTGAGATCTTGCCTAGAAAAGTTACTATACCTCCATTTGTGTTTAATTTTTCTGTGAGGCTGAAAGCTAATATTAAAAAAAAATACCACTGTAATGCAAAAATTACAGGACTCAAGAACACACTCATTTTGTTTGGGCTTTGTAAAAGGTATACTCGCAGCGGTGCCTTAGTTTGTCATCTAAGATTTTTAGTAAAAAAGGGAAACATTTTCCACTGAGCCAAGAAAGAACTATAATCCAAAAATAATACTGAGGGTAGGTAAAATAGCCACTAGAATAAGTTGATGTTTGAACCTTTTGGGCTGCACCTCCCTCAACTTTTTACCATACCCGAATATTATCTACCTATGACCACATGTACTTACTTCCATTCACTGTTCACTTTACACATTGAGGTTAAAATAACTTGCAAAATTAGACATGGTTCTGACCTACGTGGGATTTACAGTCAAGTAGGGGAATCAAGCATTAGTCAGATGTTTTCTTTTTCACAAAAGAGCCAGAGAGAGAGAGAGAGATTATAATTGGGACAGATGCTACAGATCTTTGACCCAGTCAGATCAGGAATGGCTTCCAGGAGGAAGTTGTTTAAGCTGTGATTTGAAGAGTCACTAAGAATTAGCCAGGAAAGACAGACAAGTGAGAAACCTTTATGTGGTGAATGATCAGGCAGTTGACATAGAGGAGCCCAAGTTTGCTGGGCTCACAGGGGCAGTCGAGAGGAAGCAGAGCTGTGAGGCCAGCCTGGCCAGGCCATGGCAGCCACGCTGCAGATCCGCACAGCGTCCTGAACCTGATGGAGATGACCACACACCCAAGATGAAGAAGGCGTCTTGACCTTCCCATCCGTCTTCCTCTGGGAGTCAAACTGTGACCATCCCTCGGGAGAAACAAAGGCCACGCCCTCCCAAACTCTCAACACTTCCATTCCCCAATCTGCTTAGAAAAGTTGATTCTGGCTCCAAGGGAGTATATTTTGTTTAATCCACCCATACAGGTACATTTGTTGTATTTCTACATAAAATCCTGTTTTTGTGTTTCATATTCTTAGTGACATTGGCGGGAGCACTGGCTGTCTCGCTTTGTTTTTCATCTTCTTGGCTTCATGG
This sequence comes from Thryonomys swinderianus, assembly GCA_004025085.1. NCBI lineage: Eukaryota > Metazoa > Chordata > Mammalia > Rodentia > Thryonomyidae > Thryonomys > Thryonomys swinderianus. Next base: position 108,775 of record PVIC010000131.1, on the reverse strand, counting down.
GGCTCTGCTGTCATGGCCGTCATCTCACTGCTCACACACTGCACTTTCAGTTTGGAAGTCTTTGCTGGGAAAGGTTTCACAGAGGAGAGGAGAGACGAGAACAGGGCCGGACAGCTGCTCTGGCACAGCAGAAAGTGTCATCATGCTGATCATGTCACCAGGACCTCCCCTGACTCCATCCCGTTAGCACCTGTGCTTGGAACTGAGAGAACTCTGATGCTTCCCCGTTCTTCCTTAGTGTATGCTCCAGCCCTTGCCTCACCCTTTGATCCTGCAACTCTTGTCGCCTAGCATCTGTGTAGAAACTTTGCAAGTGTTGTCCAGGCCTCCAGTCTTAGCGCGTAACTCGTTTTCCTTCTTGCTTTCTCCACTGGGACCTCATAAGGATCCGAGTCCAACTCTGCATGGTTCCAACACTGGCAGTCTGTGGAGAGTCATCAAGTTGCGCTAATTTTCAGCCTCCTGCTTCACTGCAACCTAACTGCATCCTATCTGTGGGAAGTGTCTTTCGATTTTTTGAGGGGGGGGAGGGTGGTACTGGAGATTGAACTCGGGCCCTCGTGCTTCCAAAGTAGGTGTGGTATCACTTGAGCTAAATCCCCAGCTCCATCTTGTGACCCTTTACATATGAGGTCCTGCTTCATTTCTGAATCTCTGTCCTTGATAGTTCTTCTGATCAGAATGTCTCTCCCTGCTCCATCTGCCTGATGAGACCCAACTTTTCTTCAAGACTCGTGTCCCAGCTTCTCCTTTCTTAAAAGTCTCCCTCCCCCATTCCTAGGTTGTACCCCTGTCTCCGTGCAGCCTCTGCACCATATGAGTTTTTGTTCTGTTTTCCAATGATTGGTCCCCCATAGGGTCATCTGTCTTGTTTTGTTGTCTGTTTCCTCAAAGGGTTAAGAATCTCCTGGGTGGGTCTTTTTGCATCTTTCTCATCCATTGTGTACTCTACCTTCTACCCCAGAGCCTCTCCTGGTGGGATCACCTGACAGATGTTTCTTATTAATGAATGAATTCCTGTTTTCTTCTACTCAGTTATTCCAAATCCTCTGTGCTCCTTTGGCTAAGCACGGATCCAGGCCAGGTTGTCTCACCACAAACAGGAATGGCTTTTCTTATTCAAGGGTCTCTCACTTTTTTTTTCCTGTACTCATGATTTGAACAACAGTAAATATGTATAATATTTATTAACCACAGAGGCCACATAGAAACTCTTTCCAGTTTTAACCCCATTAGAACAACTTGATGACTCTCCACGGGAGCTTTTCCTTTACCTCCAAACTCGTGTCACACACCCGATCTTTCATTCAGCCTGACTCAAGCTGACAGCAGTTGCAGTTCTGCGATTTGCAGGCTCATGTCACATGCTATCCCCTCATCTGAAGCTCTCTTCTTCTCTCTCCAGCAGGATACTAATTTTAAAAAAATTAAGCATTTACCTTGTGTTAGGTACTGTGCTAAAACCTGGATACTATTGATTTTGCTTTATCTTTACAAATCACGTTGAAATTTAGGTTTTACTATCTTGGGAGATAAGAAAGTAAAACACAGAGAACTCAGTAACTTACTTATGCTCATGTGACCTTTGTGTAGAAGAAATGAGCTTGAACCCAGGCAGGCTGCTCTGAGGCCAAAGCCCACAGTACTTTCTTCCTCTGTACTTCTCTCTCCCTACCTACTGCCTACTTGCTCACACCCAACTCAAGGATCTAATTCTCCTTTGGGGGGGTTGGTGGTGGTAGGATTCTTCTGATCTACTGCATCATATATCTTTTTGAACAACAATGTATTTCTTGACAGTCACCATAAGAGTCTATCATTTTCTGTCTGCATGAGCTCAATATTTTTTTCATGTAAGTAACTTATGTTTCCTTTTGGAAGCAAAGACTGGGAACTGTGTGCTTTGTGGTTTCCTCTCCCTAAGGGGTGGTGAAATTTAGGATTAAGAGAATGCCCTGTAGAGGTGGATTGCTCAGATTTATATTCTCCTTATTGCCCACATGAACATGGAAGTTTCTTCACTTTCCTATGCCTTCGTTGCTATATTTCTTCAGGAAGGCAACAGATGATGCATCCCTCAGAGGTTTACTGTGAGGAGTGAATGAGTTAATACTCCAAAAGCACTAACAACCACAGCTGGTACATAGAGACCACTCAGTGAATGCCATTCCTAGCCTGAGATGTCTTCCTGCCTAGATGAACTCCCTGAGTCTCATATGAGTGGTTGCTTCAGGATATCTTTTCACAGCCACTGTGGCTGTAAGGAATTGCCTTCTTACTTGGGAGTTACACTGCTGAGATCTGCTCGGCAGCATGTCTGTTGCCTGTGGCCCCTCTGTCCTGCAGCTGCCTCAGTGACCCGGCAGTGCCCAGAGGCGCTATTCCAGCTTGAAGCCCTCTGACATCAGAGTTTGGAATTGGCAAACTGGCAGCTCCTTTCTCCATATTGAGCAAGTTACTGGAGTATACTTTAATATTTATCAGTAGCCAGGTAACTCCAAAAAGGAAACGATAAAGAGCCTATGGGTTAGTGACCATCTCTGACCATAAACAATGATTAAACCATGTGAAAATACCTCACAGTGTCATGTCCTGTACTGAGATGCACTTACCCTGTGAGAAAAGAATTAAAACTAAGAAATTTTTCTAAGAGAGGATTCAAATCTAACTAAGTACATATAATTTGAAGTGCACCTATTTGTAATATTTATGTGTCAAACAGAAAGGAATAGTTGTTAAAACAAAACTAGTTATTACTCTAATAATTTTCTTCCCAGTAGTTTATTTGGGAATTAACTTCCACCTGCACCATCTTCATTTGTCTTCTAATTTTCCTGCAGTTTGAAAGGGTTTGGTTATTTACCCAGCAGAGCATTCTGGCCACATCTCTAAGGATTAACTAAGGCATTCTAATTTTACAGGCAAATTTATATCTTATCCTTTCAGGAAGTATTTCCTTCACTACTATTATTTTAACAATCTTATTTGAATAATATACAGCGATAGAATATTTGTCCTCTGACATTTCTTCCACACGAAATCTTAGATCAGACAAATGATCTGATTTTATAAGTATAAGCAGTTTTCCCTTTATGAAAATAATATGAATATTTTCTAGTAAAGAAGGCTTAAAATCTTGTTCAAAGAGTGGCCAATCAATGAATTCTGTATTTTAGTAGATGTTTAGATGCATCTCTGAGAAAGCTGACTTCTGGCTTCCTCTGAACTTCCTGACATTTCTAAATATTTATTGTTAGATGAGGTATACAAAAATTGGTGCTAGCATGCAGGCAGTAGCAAGTGGCATTGAGAAAGTCTGAAGAATAAAGTGAATTCAAACATGTGCAGTATTCACTTTAGGCCTTAGTCTATTTATTCTTCTAAAATAGTATACTATGAGTCATACAGGTGTGCTAATGATATCAGAGAAATATAATTTCCAACCTCTAGATATCCGATGTGCCCAGTTAGTTCATGTTCCCTGAAATAGAATGAATTCAATGGAAGAACTGAGGTTAAGAGTATGAAACATTTATTGAGAAATAGCTCCTGGGACAGGAGGGGTCCTGAAACTGGGTTGCCACCAAGGTCCTTTGTCAGGAGTAATTTATGCAACAAATGGGGTACAACGAGGGTCAAACTATAATCATTCTGTAGTGTCAAAGTACAGCTGCTTCATTACTATCAATCCAGTAGAGAAGTGGTCGTGCAGCAGGGATACATGGAAAGAGCAAAAGCATGTTCAGAAAGGGAGGAACCCAGCTTCTCTGCTTACCCACCTGGGTGACTTCCTGGACCAGGTGGTGCTGATGAAGTCTGACTTACTGTCTATACCCTAGGGAAGCTTGGCCATTGGATCTTTATCTTGAGCTTGGCCTTCTGTGGATGCATCGCCAGCCATAATTCTGATGTCTTTGTTTTTTTCTGCTGACTTCCATGAGAGACCACTCCCTCTCTCACTTTATGTTAATTTATATCTACTTTTAGCTGCCTATCATACTACTTCATTCCAAAACTTTGAATTCTGCATTTTTCAATATTTCAGATATAAAAATGAATTATAAGTAAACAAACAAAAGTTCTGTTCATTACCACTTCTGATATCTGGAAAGTATTATTTCATTTATCAGGACAGGAGAAATAAGACCAGTGAGCAGATCTCAGAAAGAGCATATTTAATTTGTCTTGATTGAACATATCCCAAATGAGAAATCCGAGCTAGAAGCTTGAAAATCCTAAGATTATCTCTACTTTTGAGATAGGTGTACCAATCAGGGTAGGCAACGTTATACTGCAATAACAGACAAAATGCCACTGTAAGTCTGAGTAACCTATAGGTTAGTGGTCTCTGTACAATTGCTTTGGAGATATACATTAATGTAAACCACATGAGTCTGGAAGTCCATGACAGAAGAAAAGGTTAGCGACCCATGCCATGGCAATTATATTCTTCTACTCAAACAGAATATAATTCATTTCAAAGTAATTCCACTTCTTCAACCTCAAGAAAGCAGGGAAGTGTGATTCTTTTATGGAGTCAGGAAGGCAAGAAATGGGCTGTTAAATAGCTGCCATAATTTGTGAGCGAAGATCATAGTGTTACACTGTCAAGCTTTTCAAAATCTTTGGCTTGAAGTCTTTCAGTGGCTTCCAAGAGCTCTAACGATAAAAAACCCAAACTGTACCAGGGACTTCTGGATGTCAGGAATAGACACCTGCCTGTTTCACTAGAGTCCTCGCTCTCTTTCCCATGTTCCATAAGACTCCCTGGGAGGACGGAGTGTACTGTCAGCTATCTCTCACTCTCTGGGACTGCCTCTTCCTAACTGTCTTCACCTGCTGTTTGCTTTGGCAATTCTCCTCCCACTTGCCACCGCGCTTCCCTCAGGCCTGAAGATTCCACAGTTCACTCCAATTACTTCTCTGAGCTTCACTAGTGTCTTGGGCAAACCGTTGCAGTTACACGATCCTTCCTAGGTTCTCCCAAGCTGCTTACCTGTCTGTGCTCCCAGGTAAGGATGAAAAGACTAGCAAGAACTAGATCTTGCTTATGTAAATCTCACTAGAAAATTACACAACCCACCAGAGGGACTCAGTACATGTTTGCTGAATGAATGATTCTACTTAATTTCGTACACTAGGCCAAGGCTGGCAAACCTGTGGCACACGTGCTGCAGTGGGCTGTTTGGACGACTGAAAGCTCTGAAAGATTCATCATGACTGCACTCTGTGTTCAGAGGCATGCATGCACTCATAAACCACATGTGAGACTGATTTTCATGGATTTATTAAACTTTACACTTCTCCATAGTATCTACTGCCACAGCTGCTAGTGTCACATCCTAAACCAAATATTGAGGAAGCATTCTTTCTAAAACAAGGCAGCCTTTGTGTTGTGTGAACTCTTCTTTCAAGTAATATGCTGTTTCTTTTTTTTTTTTTTTTTTTTTTTTTTTGAGACAGGGTCTCGCTTTACAGTTCAGGCTGGCCCTGAGCTCACTATGGAGCCCAGGCAAACCTCGAACTCAGCAATCCTCCTGTCTCTGCCTCCCGAGTGCTGGGATTACAGGTGTGAGCCACCATGCCTGGCAGCTGTTTCTTTTTTTATAAACCTGTGAAAGACTTAAAATTGCAGCAATTCAATGCTCTTAGTGTCACATAACTGATATTTTTTAAGGTGGTGTGTTTCTCAGTTTATATGTAAATTCTTACCTTGTGCTTTGTTTTAGAGAAATAGAAATTTTGCAAATGCCCTTAGCCTCTAAAGAACAAGAGAGCATCTTGCAGAATAGAGTAAAACAAACAAAGACTTTTTCCATTCTTAAGTGCCAAAAGCACCTTTTTGAATTTCAAATGTAACCTTAAGAAACTTTTTAATGTTTTTAATCTTTCTTACCAGAAAGTCTTTAAGTTATCAACTCTATTTACTCAAATCTTCAGTATTGTATGAACATGCTCCAGAGCATGCAGCTGTCATTACCCTTGGATGGTACAGGTAGAGGGTTTCCACACCAGTCCAGTTCAGTTGGAAGATCTAGTGTTTTTCAAATCCTTGCTCAGTTGTTTTTTTTTTCTGATATTTATTGGTGCATTTTATATACAGCTCACAATCACAGACAACATTGGGGAGTCTGTACCAGTATATGACACAAGTTAATTCTCATTTTTACCCACATCCCTAGCCACCCACAACCCCACACCCCTTATATACATGCTCTTTCATTTTCTTTCCGAATCATATTTATTCTTTCCCCTCATTACGTTCCCACACAAAATTCCCTTGCTCAGTTTTTTTCAGAAGAAGCCACTGTGGTCTCAGGTACTTGGTGGTTAATAGCACACAACCTTTCCAAAACAAACATTTGAATTTTTTCTACTAATGGCCTTAAACCAAGTTCATATAAAAAATGAAATCATCTGTTTGTGTAGCTACACTACAACATTGTAATGAATCACACCTATCTACAGCTCCAAATTACTGAGAATTATAACATGAATGAAAAATCAGATTTTTTTTTTAGTTTTCCTTTTACTTAAAAACACAGTAAACAGCAGAATGGGTGCATATAGTCAAACTTTTTTTTTCTTAATGAATATTCTCCTTAAAAGATAAATCTTAAATAATCTAAGAATGGGTGAGCCACATAAGGAATTTTACAGGTATTACTGTTAGTAGACTCAACTTGTTTAATAAATGAATGAACTGATATTTATAGTTCCCTGGTGAGCATAGAGTACAGAATCATGATTTGTTCTGAGTATTTTGGCACATGGTCTTTCTCTTTCCATCTATTGCTATCACATAGAAAGCATTTATTTATTTATTTAGTTAGTTAGTTAGTTATTTATTTTTGAGGTGGTCTCGCTTTGTAGTTCAGGCTGGCTCTGATCTCATTATGTAGCCCAGGCAAGCCTCGAACTCAGCAATCCTCCTGCCTCTGCCTCCCGAGTCTTGGGATGACAGGCGTGAGCCACCACGCCTGGCGGGATATGTATTTATTTTTGAAACAGGGTCTCGCTTTGTAGTTCAGGCTGGCCTTGAGCTCACTATGTAGCCCAGGAAAGCCTGGAACTCAGCAATCCTCCTGTCTCTGTCCCCCGAGTCCTGGGATGACAGGCGTGAGCCACCAAACCCAGCATTTGTGGTAAGTGATACTGATTACCTGTGGGCGTGAGCTACCACACGTGGTATTGTTGTGTAGGGTCACTGGGATCAATCCAGGGGCCTTGCACTTGCTAGGCAGGCACCAGAACCACTGAGCTAAATCTCCAGCCCGAAAGCATTTATTTTTAAAAAAGAAACTCACTTGCCCAACTCCTGTCCTTGATTTTTCTTTTCTCGTGTGTCATAGACCTAATGATGCTTTGCTCATAGTATGAGTGCAATCAACATTAATATTCTTTCATTCCGCTCAGTTTGGCTATCACCCCAATGTAAGTACCCAAGGAAGGAAAGGAGGGCTTTTATTACTTTCTCTTTCGCTGAAACTGTTCATGACCAAAAAATTGGACATAAACATCTGGTGTCTAGGAGAGTAGCTTGGAATTACCATATCACATGCAAATTTTTTAACACAGTTGTGTATTAAAATTCTGTTTTCTGATCCCTGATTATTCTGTTTATTTTTCTCCAAATTGCCTTGACTCCTCTTTTACAAATTTATCTGTGTGCTGTAGCTTGAGAAAATCATTCTCAGCTTATAAAAAATACTTTCCATCCAGCACATGTGTATCCAAAGGCAAAAGATGGTATGCCTCTGCTACTTATTCATGTGGGTTGCCCTCTTCATGTCTTTCTAGCCACCACTGACATTTCATATCAAGTTGGTATCATTAATAAAGAAATATGATAATGAGAGGTCAGCCTATCACCTGACCTTTGGACCTGGAAGAGCAGGACCAGGTACCACTGGGCTCTTTTCTGTAAGTTCTCATTTTCACAGTGCATTTGTGGCCTGTGGGTTTATTCTTTCCTTTCTTTAGCTGACTTCATCAGCAAATATAGCAAAGCTGATCTATGTTTAGCACTATGTGGAGTCTGTTTATTTTCTATATCTTCACACCACTATTTTAGCTTGTTCTGCCATTAAATAAAAGTCCTTGTTCTCTCAATATGTCAGTAACTAAAAGAAGGGTACGCTGCATATGTTGGTAGTGTGCAGTGTTTATATTACCTCATGGGACATTTATTAATAGACATAAACCTACTGAGAAAATTATTTCTGAACTATATTCTATAAATTGTCATTGTAGTTGAAACACCCAACAAAATAAGTTTGACCACAGTGTTTAGCTCTTCTCAGTGTTTTATTTTCTGTTTTGTTGGAGTGTATATGCGTGCATGTGTGTGTCTGTGTGTGCACACACACGTGTGTTGTTAGAGACTGGAAGCCAGAGCATTGCATGTACTAGCAAAGCCTCTGCCACTGAGCTGCTACCTCATCAGCTCAGTGTCTTGACTGACTTTCAGACGCCCACTCAGTTACCAAAGGTAGTGTATAATGATCCTAGACCTTAAGAAGCCGAAGTGGTTAGGAAATAAAGTTCACCATGTGGTATCATGAGAATGAGTGCCTACTAATGTAGGGGGTGGGCAGCAATTGCAACTCTATGTAAAAATCAGAGCCTGTAGTGTGTTTAATAATTATTATAGCATTGTTCAGAGTGATACAATGACCTTAAGTATCAGTTAGAGTCATACCAAGTTTAAGAATAGTCTATTTCAGGACTAGATTGAGTACAAATCTTCATGGTATATGTTTATTCTGGGGGAATCTTGAGATGTAGAGAACAAAGAAATCATGTCAAAGACCCCTCTCTGCAAATAGTTCACTTATTTTGGCATTTTGCTCTTACTTTGTTACTTGAAAAAGGTTTAAAGGGTTTCTAGAGATGGTCCTCCACTGAAGTTTTGTTTATTAGGAAACTTTCTTCCAAATAATTAAAAAATATGGTGTTATTTTTATGTTCACCTGTTTCGTTCCTCCTCATTCTCCCTTCGCCATCCCCCCTTTTTAAACACAAAAGGGTTCATAAAGTTTACAGCGAATATAAAAGAAATAAAGTTTATAAAATCCAGAATTTAAACATGAGAAACTGGGTGAAGGGAACATAGATAGTCTCATACTAAGGTCTATTGTGCTTCCTCTAAAGAAAACATTCTCTTGTGAAATAGTTTGGATAAAGAACAATGAGCGCTGTGAGGCGCAGTGTCTCGGTTCCTGCTTCACAGCAAAGGCAGCTTCCCAAGGCAAGGAGAAGTGGCCTGGAGGTCACTTAATCTCTCCTAACCTCAGGGCCCTCTATAAAATATGACATTCTCATAAGGATACTATGCTGAATAAATGACAATTTCTTGCTGCATTGCATACTTGGTGTGTGCTAAAGAAATACAGGAAGAACCAAAGATAAATTTGAATATATCTCAAAACTATAGTGTACTAGGAATTAAAGGGAAATTTTTTCCAAGAATGTAAGAGGAACTGTATCTCAAGTGTGCAAGCTTGGAGTAGTATAATATGCCATGCTTTGCCCCTCAAGTGTTTTGCACGGTCAGAGCGGTGAAAAAAGTGGTCTGTTTTTTATGTGATATTCTATCAAAAGCATGTTTTAATTATTTATCAAGGACAGAATTTATAGACTGAAGAGTAGCCAGAAAGTACATAATATCCTAAGAATGGTGTTAAGGAACTTGATCTGTGTGATCTCTGAAAGAGAACCATCCCACTTACCCCAGTGAACAGCCTGAGATGGCCATTTCAAGGAAGAAGAACAATCTCCACCATCAACATCCCTACAGCACAGATTGTCACCTTGTAATGAAGCTCTGGACTCCAGGAAACTAGCTGGAAACAGGCCACCATCCTTCATGCGGCATTCTCTTTCCAGGAGGAATGAGGAGTTGGGACTGACAGAAACAGAGGAAGAGGACACGTTTTGTTTGCGTGCACACACTGTAATTAAAAATGACATCATTTCAGGGGCTACATTTGCCTAAAAGAAGTGAGTGAACAGCGATGAGAGGGTGCAGAATTCACAGTGGCTCAAGAGTTTTCCAACAATTTGGGCACACAAGGTGACAAAGAGAATCACCCCTTAAAAAAGAAGAGTTAGCCTACTGCTGGAGAACTGTTTCTGTTTATTCATTTTCATACACTTTTCCACAAATAAGTTTCTTTGCCTTGTGTGTGTGTCAGCTTATAGTCTCATCCTGTCAGAAGCGTAGATTAGAAATGCATACCTTCAAAGCATTATTCGTCCTTTGTTTTTCTTACTTTTACCGTGTCATTAAATTACCATGGTGAACATAGAAACAGGATCCTAAATTGTAGTCAGGCATGACTGACCTCAATGGATAAACTTCTGACTTCTAAATATTAAAATTATTTGGATTTAGTAAACTGATATTTAATAAATAAAGGAGAAAGAAAACATTACAGAGTGATGCCTGGGATGAATCAGGTTGGCTTCTCAGCCAAGTTTCAGCTATGGTCCATTATGCTCCCTCCCTCATGGAGATTTAAACTAGAAGACCTCTGCAGAAAACTGCCAGCCATAGACGAGAGATCAAAGCCTTCTTTTCTAAGTGCTTTTACTCACAATGCTTTAGATTTACTTTCTAGACAGGACATCCCAGGTGCAGCCATCTTTCTCATGAATGATTCTGAAAGTGTCATGATTAGTAAGTCAAGAGTTTGGAGTTACTTTGGTCCAGGCTACCTGGGCTCTGTCTCCTGCTATATTGGCGACTTGTGAAACTTCTTGTGAAAATGTCTGAGCCTCAGTTTTCTTCTCTAAACTGGAATGGTGATGTTGATCTCAACACCTGTTTTGTGACATATCATGCAGATTCAAGATGATTCAGATAAGGCACTTGGCAAACTGCCATGTTATAAGCAGCTAACAAAATCAGCTTGTATTCTCAAACAAGTTGAGGCAAACTTGAAACAGTTGTACAAAATGAAGAGCACAGACTTCACATTATTCATTCCTCTCATTAGCTCTTTGTCCTTAAGTTCTAAGACTCAGTGTCCTCATCTCCCAGATGGGGACAGTGATAGCTGTTCTGCAAGACTTTTTATGAAAATGTCATGAGATGCTTTCACATAATTCCTGGATCTTGTGCTGGGTACCGCCAGTGTAAGCAGTGAGAGTCCTCTCTTGAGCTGATGTGTGTCTTACCTAGCACTCTCCCAGAAAGGTAACAACTGCTGGGAAACACAGTACCTGGCATTATATTCTATGCTTTCCTCTTTTATTTGTGGTAAATTTGGTGAATGACAGAGATCTCTACGAGAGTCTGCTGGAAAAAAAGCTTTAATTATTTTAGCAATTTTAGATTTTTTGGTTTTCACATTGTAACACTTTCTTTGCCTTTCATTGAATTTAATAATTCACTACACTGGACCTAAACTATTAAGTGTACTTTATTATGCTGTGTTAATCTTTCTCAGTTAGGGGTGTAAAATAATTTTAGTATCTATTTGAAAAATCTCATTATGCATTCATTTTAATGGTCTTTGGACTGTTACATAATATTTAAAAGTAGATGTTCTTTCAGAAATGAGTCCCAAAGAACTCCCTGTATCCAGAGCCAAGCTGTAAGAATGGAGACCAACAGTTGAGAGGTGTTTCTGTTATAAATCTTACTACTGTTTTTGAATTTCATGGAACACCTATTAAATCACTTAGCAGCTAGCTTATGAGAAAGAAGCCTGATCACTCCTTGAAAGCTAAAAGTGGAAAGTTACTCCCTGGTGTGGGGAAAGGTGATCACAGAAGAGTGCACTGTTGGCATGGAGACCCAAGTGTTTTCTCTTGGGGGATGGCAAAGACCTGAGACAGGATATTTTTCTTTCTCACCTCCTAAAATTTCCCAGTTTTCTGTGCTGAGAAATAGCGAAACAGTCATCATACCTAACAGTTGGCATGACATTTATAGGGGGATAGGAGAAAGGGAGGGATCTAAGGACACAGCAGAAAGGTAAACATGTGGAAAGAAGACCTTGGTCAAACTGTCTTTCCACAAAAATCTTATTTCCAAATGTGACACAAATTAAAAGTACATAACCTCAATAGAGCAGAATCTGTTGGGAAAAATTGCTTTAAACATACAGCCCTGGGAAAAACAGTAGGCCAGCAAATTCTAAGAAAGTGTTTCCAAAGTTTTAATGAACAAATAGTATATTCTTTAAAAGATTTTGGAGTTAACAGAAAGTTAATTTTATAATTCATTATGTGAAATAGGTTATAAGATGGACTATTGCAGTTAGGTTTCTATCTTACCATTAAATACAAATCAAGTCCTAAGTACCTTATTGATAAATTGAATGTTATATTTTTGTTATAAGATTCATGTTTATGTCAAACAAGGTTGGTTCTCTAAATGCACACATGGTTTATTGGCAGGGAATCTTGTAGAACCTATCATGTTAATGAGTTAAAAGAGATGTAGGCAATGACAGATGTGAGAGTGATGTTTGGCCAGTGGTTAATAACTGCTCAGTATTTCTTTAAAGGGGAATACTAAAATACTATAGCAGAGAAAGACTGTCTTCTCTCTCAATAGCCAAAGATACATTTAATTTTCATTTCTATTAAAATCAACTTAATTATAAGCACAATGATAAAGTATAGTATTTCAAGTATACATTTTGGGGAAGTTCAAGACAGTACCATAATTTGAAAAGTGAAACATGGAACATAAAGTGACTTTACAATCATTTGAGTATTTAGCTGGAAAGGCCACAGGAATTAGTTGAACGCTATTAGAATTGTGTAGATATGGTTAAGATGGCCACCTTATCAAGTACATATAAGGGATTAATTGGCTTTTCTATAACCAAAGATTATAACGTGAAATGTAAAATACCTTTTTAATAGTATAACATCCAGTAAAGCATATTATCTCTATATCTCTCTATGAAAATAGTAATGATTTTATGATAGACAAATATTAACCACAAGACAGATCTTTCTAATTAATATATTATTACTCAGTTATAGTCAGTACCAACAGAATTCATATTTTATTTCAATGTAACATTTCAAAAGTTTAAGGTGAGAAATGTTGAAAAAGTTAAGAAAATTTAGAAAAAAACCAGTAGATAAAATGGTACAGAGGTATAGAGCATATCACTCTAGAAACTACATTAAAAACTAAGAATTAGGACAGGGTTTTGGGTAAAGAATTAAGACCGTTTGAAAAACTATAGATTCAAAACAAAATATCTGTGTGTGTGTGTATGTGTGTGTGTGTGTGTGAGAGAGAGAGATTAAAGTCATTTTTTATTCAATGAATAAAGGCCTGGCTATTCAATAAATGGTATTCAGGCAATAGACAGTCATTTGAGAAAATAATATAAATTGAAACCCTCTGTGTTAGTTACTTTTCTCTTGTTTCTAGGACAAAATGCCCAGAACTCAAAGTTAAATATGAAGGGATTTATTTGGCTTACAGTTCATCAAGGTTTCAGTTCATAATAACAGAGAAGCACCAGGCAGCAGTGGTAACAAGAGACTTAACAGCATCTTCTGGCGCCTTTTATCTAGACAACTGGGATTAGGGTGCTACTAAACTAATTATTCACATGTAATGGTTTAGTAACGACGACAAGCTGTTGGCCCCAGTATCACATATTACAACTATCTCTGAAATAGAAATTCCTGCCTCATCTGCATGAGGTTTTGGAGGGACATCTAAATAGAAAACTTAACATTCCACCCTGGTCCACTCCCAAGGCTCATATGTATCCCTTTACGCAATAAAGCCCTGAGTCCATCTCTTAAGAGTTGCAAAACTCCTAACAGTTTCAGCATTGCTCAAAAGTCCAAGTCTAAAGTCTCCTCTGATACTTAAGGCAAATTCTTAGCCATGAGCCCCTGTACAAATAAAGAATATTGAACACTTCCAGTGGTCATTGGCACAAGATAGACATTTCCCTCTCAAAAGGGGATACAAAGGAATGGGACCGAACAAATCCAAAATCCAACAGGCCAGACATTAAATCCCACAGTTCCACTTCCAGCATCCCAGGAATCTGTGGCAAATTGTAAACACCAAAGAGCTTGGGTGACTCTGCTCGTATGGCATTTCCAGTGGGTGTAGTTCCCATGGCTTCTTTCTTGGCCCAACTGTGCTCCCTCCTTGTAGTTTTTCTCAGGTGATCCATGTCCTTGGTTTCTCCAAACCTCTAGGGTCGCCATTCCACTTTTGGCTTCACACTCATTTTTTTGTACACTGCCCTCTCAGGGGCACACTGCATGGCATCCCAGGACTTCTGAATCTGGGTGGAAGCCTTTCTGACACCACAACTCTTGCGTTCTGCGTGTACTTGAAACCAGTGCTGCCCGGATGATGCCAAGGTCTACTACCACCTGAAGCAGTAGTACCCACATTTTCCCTCCTTCTTAGCTGTAGGGATCCAAACCAAATCCCAGGGAACAACTTCTCTAGGCCACCACCATTCTGAAACCTTGTGATGCTGCCACAGTTCTGGAACATGTTGCCATGGAACTTTTTTCTCAGAGCAAAATCTTTCACTTTTACAACTCTGAGACTGCAAAGAGTGGAGTCCTGTTGCTTTCTGTGATGCTCTCAGGCCATCTTTTTCTATTCTGTTTCTTCTGGGCAATGAAGATCTCCCCTGATGTGTCTTTGCAGCCCACAGCTTTACTGCAGCTTCCTTTCTGACCAAACTAAAAACATTTTAAATCATTCTGCTGGGCTGTTTGTTCTTGATTTTCAGTATAGACCTGGCCCAAAGCCCCCTACAATAGCCATGTCAACACCTCACTATTTGACTGCCTTGAAATTTCTTTTAGAAGATTAAGTAGTCCAGTGCCCCTAATCTCAGTCTCAGGGAAAGTCTGTGGATGTGTACAAAATGTAGACAAACTTTCTGCCAAGCTATAACCCATACTGTCTGGAGTCCAGCAGCCAATGCAGTTCTTCTCAGCAGAAACCTCCTGAGCCTGGTCTTTCCAGGCCTTTTGGTCTTCTGCATTCAGACCAGAATCTCTCAAAGGAAACAGCCAAGGCATTCCAGTGTCACTTCTTTTTCAGCTGACGTCTCTGAATCTTTCCTAACTCTTTCCCTTCCCGCAAGCCAGTTCCAAAGGCTCTTGAGCCACATGGCGAAGTAATGCCATGTGGCGCCAAATTTCTGCTAGTTTCTTTTCTCTTCTTGCTGAAACAAAATACCCAACACCCAAAGTTAAAAGTGAAGGGGTTTATTTGGCTTACAGTTCCTAGAGGTTTCAGTCCGTAATCAGCTGGCTCCGAGGCTGGATGGCAAACAAGCACCAGAGAGGAGGAGCAGCCCTGCAGTACAGGGTGACACGGGTAACAAGGGAGACTTCACAGGATCTCCCTGCCCCTTTTATCTCATTCCGGCGATGGGGGTTTAGGGTGGCGCTAATCACTCAGGTGTAGAGATTTAGTAACCACAAGCCCTTATCACAATTCTAGATTCAGCTATTTCTGAAATACAAATTTTCCCCTCGTCTACATGAAGTTTTGGAAGGACATCTAAGTACAAGCTGTAACACTTTCCTTATATCTTAAAAATATATGTAAGGTTTGTGTGAGAATAAAATTAAGATATTAGTAAGCAATATATACTAATATCCCAACTAAAATATTATTTAAAGCTACTAAAATAATCAGGCCGGGCGTGGTGGCTCACGCCTGTAATCCCAGCACTCGGGAGGCAGAGACAGGAGGATTGCTGAGTTCGAGGCTTGCCTGGGCTACATAGTGAGCTCAGGGCCAGCCTGAACTACAAAGTGAGACCGCCTCAAAAATAAATAAATAAATAAATAAATAAATAAATAAATAAATAAATAGTTACTAAAATAAAATATATGATAAATATGTATTTGAGTTTTTAAAGGTAGGGGGGCATTCATAAGTGCATCATCAGACCTAAAACCAGGAAGAAAATGTCTGATAGATATATGTACATTAAAAATGAAATATTTCTGCCTTTCAAAACTACCACAAATAAATTGTAAAGACACATAATATACTCAGGAATCTATTTCCAGTACCACCAAAAGAACATGAAATTTAATATATTAAAAACTTTGGAAAATCAACAAGAAAAAGTGATCATCCTCACAGAAAAATCAACACAATCAATTCTTGGAAAAAACACAGCTTACCAATAACATAACTAAAAGATCAACCATTAAGAAATGCAAATTTGGGGCCGGAGATTTAGCTCAGTGGTTCCGGTGCCTGCCTCACAAGTGCAAGGTCCTGAGTTCGATCCCGGTGACCACATACAATGCTGGGCGTGGAGACTCACGCCCAACAGCAATCAATACCACATACCACAGTGCCGGGTGTGGTGGCTCACACCTGTCATCCCAGCACTTGGGAGGCAGAGACAGGAGGATTGCTGAGTTCCAGGCTTGCCTGGGCTACATAGTGAGGGCAGAGCCAGCCTGAACTACAAAGTGAGACCCTGTCTCAAAAAAAAAAAAAAAATGCAAATTTAACAAGAGTGGGTCAACCTTTATCTTTTATCAAAATGCTGAATATTTTTTAATTTTTAAAATTAAAATTTTTTTGAAAGTAATTACAGCTAGGTATAATAAATATTGACTCAAGTCAGGGTGTTTTTATTCACAAGCAGTAAAAACTTGAATAGGATTTCTAGAAAAAAATTCACCAATAATTAATTTTAAAAACTTAAAAAATTACGTTCTATAAATAAAAGATTTTATTTCTAAAAATTTATTGTAGGAAAATAATTAGTGCTATGTGAAAAGATTTAGCTGCATCTTTATTATAGTGAAAAGTTAAAATTGAGCCAAAGAAAGAGTCAAACATACAGAAATGAGGCTTAATTTTGTATGTCAAAGTAAATCCACATGATAGATTACTGATGAACAGAGATAATTTTAATGTGGTGGAATTCATGTTATTTCAAGTAAAAAATATTTAAAAATGCATAGAAGTTTATTTTAAAATAGAATTAATATAGTAATATAGTTCTATTCCTAGTGAAATGACCTTTCAGAGACTTAATTTCATCTGTGAAATAGTCATACCAGATGAATTCTATAGGCTTTCGATGAACGTTGATGGTTAATAACCTTTACAGATGGTTCCTTTTTTGCTCCCCTTGAACTTTGTAACTAATGTAGTAAAGCCAGGTTTGTCTTGGTTTTAGTTAAAACTTGCATCCTGATATTTATTTATAAATGTGTTTATACTGCTTTCTGTCTCACATATGCTTCTTTTGGTGTGAATTGGGGTAGGGTACATAAAAGGTAGAAATGGAATCTGATAACGGTTCCCTATCTGTAGAAACACAAAGGAAACTTGTTAGTAAGCTATGTACATTTTGTATGTGTGTTTTATTTACCAGTTTGAAACCTTTAAGCTATTCTTACTCTGCATAAGTTTCTTTCATCAAAATTCACACTGAGAAACAGTAAGGGTTATGATGCTTGAAAAGAATCTTTTTGCTAAATATTTATATGTGCTCTAAAAATTGGTGGAAAATGGTTCTGCTTCTCTTTTCTTATTAATGTCACTGTACTTCTATTTCTGACTAATAGTAAAACTGCCTGGAGAATGATAAAGTATATCTCAAGTGGTTATTCAGTACTTTGTTGTGATAGTGAAATTAAAAGAAAAACTCAGTTTTAATTCACTATTAAATACTCAACATTTTACAGTGGTTATTTTGAGGTCATGTACAATGGGAGGAAAAGTGGTTTTTTGAAAATGCTTTGCCTCCTTATTGCTTAAGCTGGCAGATGTCATGAGCTTCTGAGAGGGAACATATTTTATTTGCCTTACACCATCAGAGGACTTGCCCAATTACTGCTATTTGTTTAATGTTGGTGTTGACATAGTGCTTTTGCCCCCAGGAGCTCCAGGTGCTTTATAAAATTAGTCAGCAATTCAGTTGTTGGCCTAAGCATGCACGCTGAAAACCCTAATGATCTGTGGAACCTACAGCCACCCATAACTCATATTTCTGTTTACCAAGTAAAACAGAACAAATATGCTGAGCTCTTGCCAACAGCAAAAACTTGCAGGAAAAAGTTCTAGTGGGACATGGATAGTACATAGGAGGTTCTCTCTTGTGTAACTAAATTCCTGGGTGGAAAATTTGCTGTATATCCTGCTGAGCCAGGCTATACTACACAGTGCTCTGGGACCCACCCCTTCCTTATTAAGGAACTGGCTTTCTTTAGGTATTTGTTCAAATATGTTTTTCTTACCAAAAACAAAATCCATCAAGGCCAAACGTTTTGTGAACTTCTTCCTGCATTATCTCTTCTACTGTACATGTTTCCATTCTAAAATACTTCCCTGGTGTGTGTCTTTATTGACATTATACTCTCTTTTCCATCCTGCAGATTTTTTGCAGATAGATCATTTGTACTTGAAGCTTAAATACAAATCTTTAATATTTAGCCAGGATGCCTGGCACATAATAGATGCACAGTATTCATTTGTTGAGTGAGTAAATGAATGAATGAGTGAATTTATTCTAGTGAGACAACAAAAAATGGTTGGATTCACTTATAGCCAATCAAATACAAAGGCACCAGGGGGGGGAAAGAGTGAATTATCAAGGATAGATTTACAGCAATGAAGATTTTGCTACTACATTCCTTAACATTTACAAATCTTCAAGGTGAACTACGGCGTTAGTTTTTCTCCTGTATTAGCTGCAGTCAATAGAAACAAAATTTAGTTTGACATAAACAAAACCTCAGTGCACTGAATCTTGAAACTGAGTAATCTCAGAGTACAGTTGGTTTTAATGCTTGCAGAACTTGTTTCAAGCCTTTGCAAGTTGTGATTAGAGAATTAGTCTTGGTCTTTCTCTGTACATCTGTCTTTGCCTCTCTTTCTCAAATGTCGATGTGGTGGCACAGAAAGCTAATGCAACACCAGGCATGATTCTGCCCCTAGCCATGGCAGTGTCATGAGCACATTTATTTCCCAAAGGTCCCAAGATAGATGCCAGGCTGACAGGACATGGCCAGACTTGGATTTGATGCCAGTCACGGATCCATTGTGAATGATCCAGCCTCTGTATTTCAGCTGTTCTCATCAGTTGCTGATGCTTCTCCAAAGGAAAATTTAGGTTATGTTATGAGAATAAGAGAGGAAAATGTGTGACATGTATATAGAGATGCACTGTAACCAAAAAAGACATATGACTATCCTGTTACAGTGGGGCAGAATACACTTATAAATATTATTTTACTTATAAATCAAATGGCCACATATTTAACACCCTAATTATGTAAGTAGCATATAGCAAAATCTATGGTTTTACTTTCAGTGGCATAGCCTCTCATTTGGCTTCCCTAAGAAGTGAGATATTATAAAAATATAAAAAGCCTAAGTTTTATCTGTGTAAAAAGTAAATATTTACTTAAGGTTGTTATCACTTATTTTCTTCTTATGTCATTTTATGTTTGTATCCTATTCATTGGTCATGTTGATGTGGTGTTAATTTCTAGTTTTCTTTTATATTTTTAAAACTAATTTAGATGTGGTAGAAATCTTAACATTTCATCTCCTAAATAAATTTGGAATTTGAGTTGTGTGTACTATCACTTCTCTTTCCCATAAAAGATTAATAGGTGGTCATAAATAAATATAGTTTGCAGATAACACTAGAACTTCATTTTAACCATTTTTACCTTTTTTCATGCTAAGTGATAATTAACAAAACTACAAATGAAAGATACTTGATTTCAACTCCTATTTCCTTTGCTTTTCACTTTATTTATGGAATAGTTAGAGGTCAGGAGAAAATGAATATACATGCATACATAGATACCAACATCCTCTGAATGGATGGACACAGAGTTAGCATGGACAGAGCTGAGAGGGTAGAAGTGCAGCGTGGTCAGCATGAATAGATAAGATCTCTGTACAGTGTTGTTGTGCTGCACGTGTGAGCAAGACAGCCCACTTGCAGCTTTGACATAGGCCTTTTCACTCAGAACTTCAGCTACCAATTCAGTCCTGACTCAGTCATTTGATATGACTCCATTGCGAAGTTTCCTCTTAGATTCTGGAATTACTCAGCTGGATCAGTTAATACTTTGCTCAAGAACAAAAGCTTAGAGCATAATGAGCATTTCTACATTCATGCTGCTATTAAAGCACAATATTCTAGACTGGAGTTCCTCTTTTTGTTGTTGTTGTTGTTCTTTTGATATCATCACTATTTCAAAAGTACCCCAGGTAAGAGATGTGACATTTGGGGAAAGGAGGCTTTCTTATAATTTTTTTTTTTGTCATTGCCCAGTAATATTGGATTTGTGACCAGTATCTCCTGAAAGCCTATCCAGATCCAATCCAGGTGGTAGGAATTTTCAGTCCTTTCAAAGGATAGGATTTGCTTTTGTGCTTTTGGTTCTTTGCTGGGGCTGAAAAGACATATAACATTAAAGTTGTCCTGTCATCCTCATAAAATATAATATCTTAGCAAGTTTTTATAGATTAAATACAACATAGCTCAAGGCCACATTGTGCTTTGTAAGAGCTATATACTGTATGGGCTTTGTGCATCCAGATCTCCATTAAGAAATGTGAATTGTTTCACTGGGGATGTAGCTCAGTGGTGCCATGCCTGGCAAATACAATGTTCCGAGTTCAATCCCTAGTAGCAGGGAAAAAAATACTAATTATGAAATGTATTTATGTATATATATATATTCATATACATATTTTAAATATATAAAATTATAATTTTCCTCAGGTTTTTTTTTATTTTTTATTTTTTATTTTTTGCAGTACCAGGAATCAAACTCGGGCCCTTGTGTACCCAAGGTTGGCATGGTACCACTTGAGCCAAATTCCCAGCCCCTAAAATTATATTTTTAAATGCACTGACACAAAAATAAGTATAATCTGACCCATGTAAGATTAAGTTTTCTTCTAATTAGAAATAAACTTAAACATTGTTTTAGGCTTCTAAAAGAATTGCAGGCCCCAGCATGGTGCCTATTGTGCTGTTAGCTAGCTGGCCTTGTTATAGTTAAGTTGGTTACACGTAAAACTGTGAATAAGGTGAGCAAAACAATTTGTTTTGAGGTATTGTTCAACTTCCTAGTTTAAATGTCTTCTACCATTAGCATTAGTTACTACTATAAGGAGAAAGTTGATTCTGAGTTTAGAAAAGACCTTATGCCAGCATTTATTATATTAGCAAAACTCCCTGAAATCACCAAGTTAGTCTTCTCATAAGACTTAAAGCTGTTTTACTAAGAATATTTGTTCTTCACGTATTTGTATTTTTAAATGACTAATGCTATGAAAGGAAATGACATCATGATTATATATATCTTGTGAAGTTGTACAGTTAAAAAAAAAAGAATTTTTCATGTAGTGAGAACACTTAGCATTTTATTCCCTGGCATGCCTAGAAGTATTTTTTAAAAACTTCTGTACTATCTAGAATAAAACTAATAAATTTCGGGCCGGAGGGTTAGCTCAGTGGTTCCGACGCCTGCCTTGCAAGCGCAAGGACCTGAGTTCGATCCCCGGTAACCACATATAATGCTGGGCATGGAGACACGCCCACCAACAATCAACACCGCATACTACAATGCCGGACGTGGTGGCTTACGCCTGTAATCCCAGCACTCGGGAGGCAGAGACAGGAGGATTGCTGAGTTCGCGGCGGCTTGCCTGGGCACCATAGTGAGCTCAGGGCCAGCCTGAACTACAAAGTGAGACCCTGTCTCCAAAAAAGCAAAAAGCAAAAAACAAAAACAAAAACAAAAAACTAATAAATTTCAGCATCCATTTTTCTCTAAAACATCACTGCTAACTTTTTTTTTAGAGATATCGGAATCACATGTGTCTCTATTAAAATCCAGCCTGCCGCTTATTGGATGCGTGGTTTACATTTCATTCTCATGTTTCTTTTTTTGTTTTGTTTTGTTTTGGGTATTTTTGTTTTGTGTTTTTTTTTTTTGAGACAGGGTCTCGCTTTGTAGTTCAGGCTGGCTCTGAGCTCACGATGTAGTTTAGGCAAGCCTCAAACTCAGCAATCTTCCTGTCTCTGCCTCCCGAGTGCTGGGATTATAGGCGTGAGCCACCACACCCGGCCATTCTCATGTTTCTTTAGCTCAGGGGATGGGAATTGTTCTGGGCAATGAGGAAAAAAGATGGATAAGAGAAGCTTGGAATTGGGGGAAATCAAAAGGCAAGCAGGCAAGTAAAAAGTTTCCCAAAAGATAAAATGAAAGGGTACAGCTAGGGCAGCGGTGGTAAACTTAAGGCACACATACTATAGTGGGCTGTTTGTGACATTGAAAGGTACAAGATATTTATCATTGATAAGCTAGGGCATAGTGATGCTTTGGTTTGCATCTTTACCTGCGAGTTCCTTTTGCTGTGTGTGTAACTGGATTTTAATCACAAATGACTGATAGATTTAAAGGATGAGAAAGTATGAAACTTATCTCATGCAGGCGTCTATGGCAGTGGTGGAGAACCTATGATGTGTGTACCAGAGAGGGCTGTTTGTCATCTTTAAAAGCTCTAAAAGGTTCACCATCACTGACCTAGGACATGCTAATTTTAGAGCAGATTCTAACGCGATCACACCTTTTTCTGTTTTCCCTGGTAAAGAATGAATCAGAAGGAAAAGATTGAAGAAAAATAGGTCATCACTTAGATAATTGGTCCTATGATGAAAGAGATAAGAGTATCTATAAATATAATATTTTAATAAGGTACTGTGTTAGTAAATTCACATGTACCATTTAGCTCAGGTATGGAAATAAAAGCTCAGTCTGTTCCATAACAAAATTTGGAAAAACAGGACAATAATTTGCTTTTGTACAATATTTGGGTTAATGATCAAAATTCTCTGCTTCCATTTATACATTTTGGTGTTATATAGGGAGTGACAGAAAATAAAATGCTTCCTTATTAGAGTCATTTTATTGAGGGAAATTTTATACAGCATGATATCAAAACACTGCACCTATTTCTAGTTACAAATTGCTAGATTGGAAAGGAGTGATATTTAGGGTATCATCCACGTCCCATCACTCTCAGGGGCTCTGCCTCCTGGCAGGTTAGCAGCACCATAAGAATCTCATAGGAACTTTAACTCTACTGTGAACTCCAAATGAAGAAAATTAGTTTGCATGCTCCTCCGGAGAATGGAATGCCTGATGATCTGTGGTGGGGCTGAGGTGGTGATGCTACCGCTGGGTAGCAGCTGTCAGTACAGATCAGAATCATTACCAGAGAGGTTTGATTGGGCAGAGACCATAATAAGTTGTTTGCAGACTAGTGTAAAAACCCCATCCTTGTGCTTATCATTCACAAGTGACAAACTGGATCTGGGGGCAGGATTTACTATGGCACATGAGTTGATGTATTTGATTTGTATAGTTGCCTCTTGTGGCAGGCTTTGCATCAGAATATAACCCTTTTTTTTAGTAGGCACTTGGCCTGCCCGCTATTTTATTAACCAAATCAGAATTATTATGAGTTATACAGTTGTATTATTTTATACTACAATGTAATAATAAAAGAAACAAAGTACAAAACAATCAATATAATGCAGTTGAATCATCCTGAAACCATCCTCCCCTTATCTCCACCCTCATGTTTGTAGAAAAATTGTTTTCAACAAAACTGATTCCTGAAGCCAGAAAGGTTGGGAAATTCTGGCTTAGGAGCTTCCAGAGTAACCAGCTACTGATAGAACAGCATATCTTATAGTTGTGGGAATCTCTTTCTGTTGTTCTGAATGTCCTAATGGTGATGTGTTTCTCATTTTACCCTTTTCCTCTGTATTAGCACCAGCAATGGCTTTCTAATTAGCTTGGTCCTGCCAGATTTGAAAGATCAAATCCTGGGAACATGGGCCCCCAAGTCCTTCTCTATAATGTCAGAATAAGAGTGCTCATTATCAGACTTTGTGAGTACCGAAGTACTTCTTCCTGTCACAACTAGAGACCAAGCAGCACTGCCTAAATTCAGGCGACCATGGCCCTTGGCAGTCTTGTAACTTTTACTCTCGGGCATATGCGGAACTAGCGTCAATTTGGTAATTCAATCCTTGGAATCTCTTCCATGAATGAGAGAACCCAAGAGGTTGCTGCCAGTTGCCCTTTTCTTCTGCCTTGTCACTCTGAAGGATGACAGGCCAATTCCACACCCCTCCTCCGTCACTACAGGGTACACCATCTGTATGCTCCAGTGGTGAAGCTGTTGTGTAGTATTTTGTGGCCACAGGCCTGGGAGCATTTGGAATTGTGTGTTTATGTTTCCAGGGCTGCAGATTGAAAGTTAGGGGAGTAAACAGCAAGGAGTCCGTGGGTCAAGCTGCTACTGCTTCCTCATTTGAGGAGCATCTTTCATGTCTGTATATTTCATACTCAGATTTTTACAAGGCTTTTTGTTTGTCTGACTTTCATAGCTTTGATTAGATGCTTTCAAGTGGGTTTTTTTCTTTAAAAATTCCCATAGAAGAGGTGTTTGAATGCAGTGGTGGGTGAGTGAAGCTTGTCTAACATGAAAGCTCAGAAACTTGCCCGTAATGGAAAGGCCTGGCTCGTGGGTGGGCACTCTTCCATCCAGACAGACAGGAATGTGTCTGAGACACAGCCAGGAGACACATGGACTTGTGACCACTGAGACAGGCACCTAGCTAAAACCCCGGCAGCTGGAACTGTTAATCTTTTCTGAATGAAGCAGCAGGCACTTGACCTCCCTAAACCTGTCCCAGATTCCTTTTGTGCCATCCCAGTAATCATTTTCTCCTTCTCGGTAATACCCTCACGTGGCTGCTCTTCTTAAACTGTTTCTGTCCACTTCTCAAATGTGAACGTGAATGTCACTAGTCTCTAAAAGAAATCCACATGACCTTAATAAAGTTTCTACTATTTACTTCCTCCTAAGAATTTGTTCATTCAGATAAATAATAGAGCCTTAACAGATTCACTGGAACATTTTAAGAATTAGCATGGACCCAGTATCCTTTCTTTAAAAAAAAATTATAAATGCCTGTATTTGTTGACTGTTTCACACAATCTTTCATTCATTATCCTTTGAATGACTGTTGAAATAGACTCACAAAACAGTGTTATCGCGTGTCCTTCTGCAGTTGCCAACTTTTGGGTTGTTGAATTCACATCATCATGCCACCTGAGCGCAGAACAGTTTATTTCTGTGTCACTTCATGACGAAAGCTGGGCTGGCATGAACTCAAATTATGCAGCTGGCTATTAATTGAAGAAACTCCTCTGTCATTCCTCAGCCGCACGGGATCTGATTCAGTGGATCCTTTTTGTTCTCCTTTCTTCTATTGAACCAGTAGAACAAACCTAAATAGTCTCACTTGGCTGTGCTTATCCTGGGTTATAATGAGCTGCCAATATGAAGGCTGACTGAATTAACGTTTTCTGGTCTAGAAGAGATTTAGACATTTTACGTCTGAGACCTTTATCTTTTTTTTTTTAATTTTTTAAAAAAAATGTTTGAAACAGGGTCTTGTTTTGTTGTTCAGGCTGGCCCTGAGCTCACTATGTACCCTAGTCTAGCCTTGGACTCACAGCGGTCCTTCTTCCTCTGCCTCCCAAACACTGGGATTACAGGCATGCACCAGCACACCTGCCACTTATCTTTTCTACTGGAAGAAAATAACGTAGGCTGTCTCTGTTCTTATATACAGCATAGTTTCTAAACTAATTTCATAGTCTAGAAACTCTAGGGCAAGTGCAGGTATTCTCTGAGTTCATTATGTATTTTTCTATCATAACTGACTATGTTTGAGACTTGGCCAGGATTTTTAAAACATATAAAAATGTAATGCACAGAATATCATGTGCCAGAAATGATTGATGAGTACATTTTATAATTCTTAAACAAGAAGCTATATGGTGTGAAATGATATAATATGTTTAAAAGATTGTGTAACTTTTCTATAAAGTGAAATTCTGTGGAGAAATGAGGTAGAGGAATTCTTTGGGGAGTGCTATAACAGTACATCAATTTGATCCTCAGTAGATAGTACAATTTACCAATTCTCTTATTAGGTGAAATAATGTTACAGTCCCAAGGCCCTCTTCTTTGCCCTTCCTCCATCCTAATTTTTGTACTTTCTGTACAACATTCTTGTTGAGTACCTAAGAACTAGTTATTATACACTGTGACCTGTAAATGAACTTAAGACAGCAAAATTGTACTTTGCCAGGTGAAGGATTTCGTGGGATTTCAGCCACTGGCACTGGGAAGGGAATCAAAAGCCAGTAGAAGGAATTGCACCAGGACACTGGAAGAGCCCTGAAGAACTGGTTTGTCCTTCAAGGCTGGGCTTGTGAATCATTAGAACAGTGGTTTCCAAAGGGCATAGGAGAATCTAGCTTTCACTGCGTTGTCTTGGGTTGTAGGAGAGCTGGAGCTGGGAAAGGCAGTGAAATGTGATCTTATGAGAATATCCTAATATGAATGGCAATGCAGGGTCTAATGTCCATGAGATAGTTTTCAGTTTAGGTACCTTGGGAGAATGAATAGATCACACAGAAGCCAGAATTTACTCATTACCAAACTTGAGTGGCATGACCTAGTTGGAAGTGAAGTTATTATAATGAGTTGCTCCCCAGAGAACTTGAGGGACCCGTTCTTTCATGAACTTAGGCTAAGTAGGCTAAGCCCACCCTGAGTGGATTCAGCTGAAGATAATGTAAAGAACCAGAAGTTAGTACCAGCAAAATAGAGATGAGGTTTTTAGGAAATTATTGCCATTAAAGAGAAATAACGATCACATTTATTGACCCAATAATCATATGTACTTTCTACACAATTTCAGAAAGGTCTTAGCCTAAACTATATTCCTTAATAAAGGAGAAGTTAGTGGTATCTCCTAGGGAATTCCTACTCATATATTAACTGGCAGAAAATACAAGGGAAAAGTACTTTACTCATATGGGGTTATCAAAGTACAAAGTCAGGGATTTAATTCCTGAAATGTAGAAGGAAATATTCCATAAAATTTCAGTCACCAGGCATCTGGTGCTAAATGTGTTGGTACATCTATCACCAAAAGCATATGTGCTAAAAGATATCATCTCATTACTGTTTTTATGTGTAGAAGTTATCTCTATTTTGGTAATATTTAGTTTTTTATCTTTGGAGTCATATTGTGTTCTAGGTTTTATTGTGAATTTTATGTAATGAATATAGAAAAATATTCTATATGAGTGCCTTCAATTTTGTGAGCATTATTCTAAAGCCTAGGGATAAAGACCAGTGACCAAAAAAGAATCTGATCCTAAAAGAACCTTCTGTAAGAGCAGGAACATATATATATATATATATATATATATATATACCCTGTAATGATCACAAAATGCTAACCCTGATTTTTTTCAGGAGTGATTATAATGGTATGATTTTCCATTCAAGTCACGTTGTGAGACCCCGTAGTGGACTTGGCTTATGCTATTTCTAATGAGAAGCAGAACTCCCTAAGAGCTACCTTTTTCTTAAGAAGAAGAGAGGAATAATTCTGTAAGATAAAAATAATTCTTCTGCAAGCCCAACTCATCTGAATTTTCAACTTGTTCTTCTCAGTATAGATACAAAAGAGCAACACAGATGTTCATGCAAAGCCTTTGGAGCGAAAGAAATTTCAAAACCACCAACTTGTTAGTGGACTTGATGATCAGTTCTGCAAAGTGTTTAAGGAGGATGACTTAAGATGGTTTCCATAAGGGTATACATGGCTTCAGTGGGGGAGGGTGTGACGGGATTGCAAGTCCTCCCCTTCTGGAATGGCTGTGCGAATTTGGAGTGTGCAACAAAAGGGAGAGAAGGAACTAGAACTCAGAGGGAGTTTATGTGAGGGCTTTCATTGCTTCAGGGTTTACAGAGGGCTCCATTATCATCATGTTAAGGGAATGGTCCCTTCTCCTTTTGTCAGCTCCATTGCCAGCATGGCTCTGAAACACAGGAATCATACTGAGGCAAAACATGTTGCTGTGGAAGGTGAAACCCTTTTAGAACACTTTTTGTCTTCCTATTTAATTTTGTAAGCTCATAGAAATACATCTCTTTATTTGCTTTCAGAAAAATGATGATCATTGTACTGTTTCAGCATGGACTACACTTTTTGCATATTTCAGTAGCAATACTGAGTTAGATACTGGTGATCAAAAATAAGAGAGACAGAATTGTAGAGTAGTATATAGTGAACCACCATGGATGCAAAATATCGCTTTTGTACTGTGAATAGTATGCATAAGTCACATTTCAAAGTGTGGCCTGCAAGATCAGGAACGTATGCAAAGTGATTAGAAATATGGTCTTAGGTCCCGCCTCAGACCTAAGGAACCAAAAATTGTTGGAATGAGCCCCCTCTTTAAAAATAGCTTCAGAAGATTCTGGTGCACAGGAACTATGAGATTCAGTGATGCAAAGAATAGCACAGAATAAATGATTCTGCTCCTGTGAGAGTGAATTTGACTACATTTAGCAATTTGAAGAAAGATATAAACTCCATAGTGTGTGTGTGTGTGTGTGTGTGTGTGTGTGTGTGTGTGTTAGAATTCTGTTAAGAAATATGGCTTAGGCTTTCACTGGGTTTTCTAAATTAAGTAGGCAAAGGTATAGTGAGGTACTTATGTGATTTTTCTATGAATAATGGAGCTCTAGAAAAAAGGATACTCATGGAAAAACCACTGATATTCTGTCTAGACATGTATTCTTTTGAGGGACAGGAAACACAAAAGAAAATTGGCATCTTCATCAAGTTCAAGGAAATGGTGTTTTAATTCTGTAGAGAAGTAATTTTATTTTCTTGGAGAAATGGGCAGACCAATATTAGTAATTTAATTTTCTTCTTAAATATAATGACAATAGCTACAGGTCTTATTTAGGCTGCAAGAGTCAGAATGATTTAAATCTTTCTAGGGATTGGGGTTTTTTAAGGGGTGAATATACATAGCAGGGAGGTACTTTAAGTTGAGAGCTAATTATTTTGTACTATTCTCTGCATTACCCTGATTGGATAGCCAAGAGCATAAACACAAATTTGATCTCTGTGTCTTTTATGCACAACTGCATTCAAATTCATTCATTTGACAGTGGATGAATACCTGTGAAGCATCTGCCTTAGACTTCTCACTCTGACAGGCCAGGTTTTTCAAGTAAGTCAGTCAGGCCTCTGGCTCTTGGGAAGCCAGGGCACCAATGGGCAACCTAGATGAATAGATTAACAATCATAACTAGAGTCTGGTACGTTGCAAAGCAGAGTATAGAATGCCATGGGAGCAGTTCTCCTGACTGTGGGTCAGTGAGCAGCATGATGGTCTTAGCTGTTGAATAGAAGTCAGGCAAATAAAGGGCAGGGCAGACAGCTTCAGCTGATGGAGGTTGGAGGCAGCTGGCAATTGCAGGGCCAGCTAGTAGTTACAGAGGCAGGAAAATGATAGGAAATCACTCCGAAGAAGTCAGGAACTTTACTCCAACAGAGAAAGATTTTGAGGTGGAAGGACTTGGCAGCATTGTGGAGTCTGGATTGGCAAAGCACAGAATGGGAGGAAGAGAGACCAACAGGGGCCCAGCTAGAATGATTTAGACAAACGATCAAAGCCTGAACCAGAAGCCAGCAGAGAATGAAGTGAACTGAAGCGATTTAGAAAATAGGTTCAGTGGGACTTGATGATTCATTAGATGTGGAAGTGGGGGGAAGTGGAAACACTTTGGACTAGGAATCTGAGAGGAAGAGCAGATTATAGGGTGACATTATATATTCCATTGGGGTGAACAGGGTCTGAGTGTTTGTGGTTGTCAAGTAAAGATCTCCAATTGGAAAAGCAATATAGGCTTGATTTCACATGATCTGGTCTTCCCTTAGGCCTCTTTGTCCTCCTAAACACCTCTTGTACTTTTCAAGGCACAGGCTAAAGCTATAGATCATTCTTGATAGTATTTAATGACTCCCCTAGTGACATTATCCTTCATGCCTTTGTGTTTGGTTTTATTTATAGCACTGGCAATTGAAACCAGCACCTTGAGCATTCTAGACAAACTCTATAGCACTAAACTGTGCTCTCCAGTTAGAGGTCATACCCGTTTTAAGTGTTAAATAAATTTTAGATTTGCAGAATTTCCCTTCAGAAAAAGAAAAAAAAAACTAGAAAGAAATGTGGTTTGTGCATTGAAGTACGTTCACTAACAAGTTCTATTCTCTTCCTGTCAGAATTTTATTTCAGTAATTGAAATTTTATTTCAATATTGTTTCAATAGTATACAAGAATTCCAGGATTGTCTACCATCAAATTAAGCATCATGTACCTATAACAGTGAGAAGTAAATAATTTATGATAATTACTGAGAACTAAGTAGAGATACTGTTTAGTGTGTCACTGAAAAGGATACAATAGAAAATGCAAAGGAAGTGTTCCCATTTTGAGGAAGGAGCACTGGGTTTATTATTTCCTAACTTTATAGTGAAACTACAGTACTACACCCTCAGACAGATTATTTGAATTAGAATGCTGGAGGTTTTCTTTTATAAAACCAAAGGAGAAGTTGATGGGCATTATTTACTGAATAATTATATTTTATAATCCAAATCATCAAAAATCAAAGAAGAATCTTCCACGTATTATGAATAACTAACTGTAAAGTTTTAACCATAATTGTGCAACTTCTCCACTTTTTTTACTCTTCAGAAGTCAGATGATCAGAAAAATTCATTTGAACACATATAAATTTAAACTAGCCTTGAAGAATAAATTATCAACAAAATTTGTAATGACAGACTTTCCTCTTCTTCTCCCTTCATTCTTCATAGTTCATTAATGTTTTCAAATTACTGAAGTAGAAAAATTATAAATCATGAACAACTTATTTCTGATGACATCATTTACAATAGCTACATTGTTTTGCTTACCAGGTAGACAATTGAACTTATTTGTGTGACATAGATAAACTTTCTAATTAATATTTGGGAGGCTTCTAAACTTCCTACTTATACATAATGTAGATTATAGCTAGACAATTTGGCATTTGGTGGAGACCTCAGTGTTTGTCTTCTAGACAGATCATTTTCTTCTGCTCCATGCAAGCCATTAGAGCCTTTCTCACTAACCATTGCTTTATTCCGTCAAACACATAGTTTATCATCAAGTCTTAGCATAGTTCATGTCTTATGTCTCAGTAAGAAGTAATTAATCAATCAATAAATTAACTACATACACATAAAAAACATCCAGTAAACCTCAATAAATCCTGTAAATCAAAGTAAATTTCAGAGAAGCCTGCTTAAATTTGGGGTGGGTTTCATTGTAGCTTTCTGAGTGGTAAGTACATAAAATCTATATTGCCACTGTATAGGCAAAAGTATTATATTTAAAACTCAAGTTTACCTCACGTAGGATTTACCAAATTTATGAGGGTGAACTATTTGATTTAACTCATTCATAAAGAATACAGAAGTACAGATTATCTGTGTTTTCCATAGTATCCTGTGAATAGTTAATATAGGTCATATCAAAGAGAAATAATAGTGTATCTTCATAAGTTTATAAGGCTGAGTTGGATAATTGCCTTACAAATTCAGCATAAAAGCTGAGATCTCAGAGTTTGGAAAAAGTGAGAGGAGTCCAAGGTAAATACACAAAGCTGTGAAATTTTAATTGGAGCTGGACTTGCTTAGTTCAACATTCGTGATGAAATTTTACAAGTGAAGAAAGGTACTCTTTATTATATATTTGATATACTCCATATTTGTATATCAATATAACCACACCTATGATCCGTTCATTTATCTACATCTGAATCATTCCAAAACATAATCCACTCTACCCTTCAAACTTTTTTATATTTCTTCTTTTTCTTTTTTTCTATTCCTGTGTTCTCTTCAGAATATTTTGTTATATTAGTGCATTAGGAAAATATTTTCATTCCTTGTTTTAAACACTATTTCAGAGCACATTAGTTATACATCTGCCCAGATGTTTGTACTGCTGAGTATCACTTGCTATATATTCTCTAAGGCTTGGGTGAAACCATTGCCCTCAGTACAGCCCAACCCAGCCTAATCTATATGTTGTAACTATATTGTGTGACTGTGACACGTGCTAACATTGTTCGGCTATGAATAGTCTCTGAATCAAATACATGTGAAAAAAGTTAACTTAGGAGTTTTAGGAGTTCTAAGAACTGCCATTTATACACATTTATGAAGAAAAATTGAACTTGTTACTATATTAGCATTCGGAAGGCTGACACAGGAGAATTGCTACAATTTCTGGCCAACCTGGGCTACGTAGTGACTTCAGGCCAGCCTGAACTACAAAACAAGACTCTGTCTCAAAAAAACAAAAATTAAAAGCTATTATTCATGTAAATGAATTAAAAGCTCTTATTTATGTAAATAAAAGGATATACTTATCATAAGTTGTGACAGATAGTGCTTATTGATGTTAGTTTTATAGTCTGCACATTGAAGGTAAAATGAAGACATTATGCTACTTTGTTGTATTTTCCAAATGATTTGTTTTTTCCTGTAGGAAAATTTTGAAACACTGGTGCAGCTAAGAGGGCTCAAATAATTAACAGCTTTAGGTACTTTAACGTGTATAATTTTCTTTGTGCCATCCATAGAGAGAAATATATAACACTGCTTTCATTAGCACCACCACAGATTACTAGGTGGATTGATAGAGTTAACTTTAAAGATATGTTTTCAAATTGCCAAAACCTTGACATATTTTTTCATTCAGAGTTTTCACATTAAAATACCTACAGAACTTCTAATTTTTTGGTTTCTACGTGCCATAGCCAGCCCTCAAGCAAAGCAACATTAGGCTTTAGACAGCTGTAGTCATGCTTTAATTATGAAATGATTTTCCCCCAAAATTTATGTAGAAATGCTCTAGACACACTTAAAGAGCTGCTGGCTCAGCAATGTGTTCCCAGCTGCACTGCCTCGCAGAGTACTTTTCACCCATTCCTGTCATCCTGAAGAAACGAGCGTTTGACCTGCGGGATGCATGATATAGGCATCTGTGCCCCCACTCTGGTCTAGACACCAAAGTCTCATTGAGCTTTTAAAACCTTGCACGAATACCTAATGCAAAATAAACATCATATATGCTACACCTAATAATTACTTAACAAGAACCCCAAGACTTCACCATGTTTTCTGTTTTTCCCTTATCATCACATTCAAACCTGGCCCCAGTGTCTCTGAAATTTTGGTCTCCCTTGACACTTGTGGCAATTTCTTACAATACTATCGGTAGAGAGAGCTCAGGGTTTAATCAGAGCTTAGCTTTCTAAAGTGATTGCAATATGCAAATCAAGTGCCCAGAATCTCATTGGCTCTTCATTGCCTTCTAGAAACCCAGACTTCTTCATTCAGGGCGTCCTGTGTGGTGCACTCCGTTGTTTGCACCTCGTTCTGTGACAGCCCAGGAATGGGGAGGCTTTTGGTCACATGCTAAAAGAGAGCCCTCCACCTCCATCTAGCAGCGCCGTCCTGTACCCATCTGAAACCGTAGCTCTTCTTCTGCTTCACGGTCCAGCAAATCAGCTCCCATGTCAGTGAGGCTTTCTCAGCAGTCTGCCTTACCTTTATCATAGCTATCATCATGCAGATAAAATGCAGTATCCAGTTACCAAAACGTAAGATACTTATATGCTGCTTGTTTATTCCACTAGCAGGTAAACACAGCCACATTTTTGAACTCTTGCAATTTTAAAAAATATGGTTACCTTTTAAAAATATATGGTTGACTTTATGTGATTATTATTCATTAACTTATTTGGTTTTGATTTCTTGTATTTCTGGTAAAATTCCTATTGAGAGAAAAAAAGTTCTGGAAATATATAAACATTATAGAAAAATTCTAAAAAATAAGGCAGATCTGGGGTAATATGTGAAAAACACTTAGTGATATCATACTATACACAACAACATTCTCATTGTGTGGCTGATTAAACTGTTGAATAAGACTTTTAATGTTGAATTTTAGAAAGGCTGTATCATCCTTCTAGCAGATTATAATAGTTAATTTCCAAAATAATCTTCCCATGTGGTTTTTAGGTATGTGAGCCTTCACTGATGAACCAGATTTCTATATTTTAACAACCAAGTGTGCTTCTTCTCAATACACACCAGGAAAGGAACTACTATTTCGGACTTCATGAGTATCAGAACTACCTGCGGAGATCTGTAGAACACGTATTGCTGGCCTCCAACTTCTAAATCTGGAGGTCTGTGGTGGGAGTCCAGTTTTGTATTTCTTATAAATTCCCAGCTAATGTAATGCATTGAGAATTACTGCCTTTTAATTAATAACTATTGGTTGTACTTCCACAATAATGCATGTATCTGTTGTTTGGCAGTGAGTAGTTTGTCTCCAAATATCCTAATGTTTCCTCAAGGTTCATGTATAATCATTGCTCTGCCATTGGTCCAAGCCAGGAAGGTTCACTGAAGGTTCCCACAGCCCGAAGAAAAGTCGTGGAGCTGTGGGAGTGTCTGACGCACCCTTATTGTCTCAGCAGCATGGAAAGCAAACTGCAAAGTTCCACTCCCTTATATATGATTTCACAGAAAGCCAGTAAATTGCCAAAAAGTTATACAATGCAAGCTGCTTCCTTACATGTTCGTTGAACATATGTAGACTACATAAAATACGCTGATCATCAACAATCACAGGCCGAGGGAAAGAGCCTGACTCTGCCCAGGAGAGATCCTGACCAGACACACGGAGACCCAGATAAGCAAACCACAGCTAAATTAAGACTGCCTTGTTTGGCCTATTTTCAGTGCATCTAACTTCATCAGTCCTAGAGAAGAAGAAAGATTTTTCTAATCTTGGCATTACAGATTGTCTAGGACAATAAAAGATTCTTAAAACTTTGGATTTTTACTCATCTTGTAAATGTATACATATGACTTTAAGGCAACCTCTAAATTCTTTTAAAAACTTAATAAAATTGACAAAAAGTTGTCAAAGTTGAAGGGATTCATTCTTACAGTATAAGTCTCAAAACAAAGTATTTTTTTAGAAAGTTCAGCAAAAACATTTCTACAAATACTTGTGCATGTACGTTATTATTTTAGCTATAATATGTGGTGCCAATTTATGTTATGAAGACATCATGTTGGACGAATTATGTTGTAGTTCTTAGAAAATTAATAAGTCTTTCAGGGTCTTACTTTTGCCTTAGTGTTGTATGTCAATATTTATTTGTAATGTGTGGTTGAGAACAATAGATGTTAGCAGGGTGGCTTAGAGAAATTAAAGGTCTTAGCAAAACTGGTCAAAGCTCTTGGACTAGAATAAGGACTAGAGAATCCCAATAGATTTTTATTATCATACTATCTCCTTACGTGGTACAATGTATTACACTGAGTTTGGAGCCAAAGTCTGGAGGAGTTATGTGTCTTTTAGGAAAAAAAAAAAAACAAGGAAGGCTATAACATTTCTACGATCTCCTCAAGTACCTTCTTTAACATCTTGGGTGAGATTTTTGAAAGTCTGAGTAGTGATCTTGTATGACTCTTAATCTTTTCTGTAGAGGTTTTTTTTTTTTTTTTTTTTTTATATGGGTCTTCTTTAAAATTTCTATGGTTTTTTATTTTTAATTTAATTTACAGGGTCTCAGTGGCCCTGAACTCACTGTGTAGCCCAGACTATCCTCAAGCTCAGAGAAATCCTCCTGCCTCTGCCTCCCGAGTAATCCTCTGGGATTACAGGCATTAAACCACCACACCCAGCATTGCAGTGTGTGGTACCGGGGTTTGAGCTCAGGACCCCCAAGCTAAATCCCTGACCTGTGACTTTTAATCTTGGTACGTCACCCTCATTGGGTTAAGAAACACAACAGAGTAGTGACACATCCTCCCAGATGAGTCTTATAAGTCTTGAGGGGTTGGTCTTGGGTATCATATATAGTCCTTCATTTGTTCTTCTCTGGGATTGTTAACCAGTTGTTTCCTCATCTCTATGAAGTAAGCATCTTTATTCCACCATTCCCTTCCACCATCATGTTTCTATCTTTTTTTTTTTTCTTTTTTGGAGACAGGGTCTCGCTTTTGTAGTTCAGGCTGGCCCTGAGCTCACTATGGTGCCCAGGCAAGCCGCCGCGAACTCAGCAATCCTCCTGCCTCTGCCTCCCGAGTGCTGGGATTACAGGCGTGAGCCAACACGTCCGGCACTGTGGTATGCGGTGTTGATTGTTGGTGGGCGTGTCTCCACGCCCAGCATTGTATGTGGTTACCGGGGATCGAACTCAGGTCCTTGCGCTTGCGAGAAAGGCACCGGAACCACTGAGCTAACCCTCCGGTCCCATGTTTCTATCTTGAAATCAGATGGCCAGGGACTGAATCCCCTCACATCGTCAGTCAGGCTAAACCTCCTCTCCTATAAATTGAGTGCCAGGCACTGCATCCCAGCAGATAGAAAGTGAACTAATGCAGCCTGTAACCAGAATTGCAGGTAGTTTCGGCTTTAAGAAACTTAACTTTTTGGAGAACACCAAGCATTGTGTTAATACTTTACATTCGTTTACCTAAGGATTTTCAGACCACTTTAATATAAACCTTATTGACTAGACTATACACTGATTTGTGAATTGGACAGAATGATCATCCCATTGTTTTCAGATGAGGTCTAAGGTTAATTTAAGTGACGTACTTTTCAAATAGAGCTAGTGGAGGTATGTTTCAGCATCTGTACTTCCAGTACAAGGTCATCATTAACTCAGTGCACAATAATGACACCTGCAGAGATTTCCATGGCTAGATCCCTCGACCTCTGAATGTATTATCCTGTGTAGAAAAATAATTTTTGCATATATGTTGAAGGACACTGACCTTAGGATGTATGGCATTATTCTAGATTATCCAAGAGGACCACTGCAATCTCACAACACTTCAAAAACAAAGACTGTTCTGTGACTGGCTTAGAGAAGAAGGGTCAGAGAGGTTCAGTTTTGGTGGCTTTGGGGAAGGGAAGAAAAAGGCTGGGAGTCAAGGACTGTGAGTAATTGCCAGAACCAAGGAAACAGATTCTCCCTAGAACTTCCAAAGCAGAATGCCCCTACCTTGATTTTAGCTAGACTCCCCCTTATAGTAATTTTTCACCATTAGGAAACTGATTTATGATCATTTGATATAGCAGCAATAGGAAAGCAACACAGGTGACACTTTAAAATCAGATTTAAAATATTGATAGAGGATGAGAATAAGTCAGATAATAAAGTAGGAAGTAGCAGTAGGAGATATCTTTTCACATTGACATTTGTTCAAGGGCTTGAATAAAATGAAAGAAATAAAATTTTAAATAGAAACCAAAGACAGAATGCTGTCAGGCTAAGACAAAGTCACTATGTGCCTAGAGTTTGAATATCAAACTTAAAGAGCAGTAATCCCTCTAGAACACCAAACTTCCTGAAATAATTATGTGATAATATAGGATGAAAGCTCAAGAATTCATAGGCACTATTTGATTTTTATAAGGAAATAAGCATTCTTGTCTAAAAAAATCATCCACATTTTTATATTTGTTAGAAAACGCATGGAAAAGTTCAGTACTACTTTATGCCATATTCAAATAATATGAATATTTTAACTATTTTAAAATTTGGTCTAAATCAAGATACCTGGAGATAGTCAAACTTTTAACTCTCTACCAGTATTGACCAACAGTTTATAACATGGCAAAGACATCTCAGACCACATTTGATCCTGATTTGTTATTTTGAATTTAATACCGAAAGGAAAGTTGTACTTCTTTTATTATCAGAGGCTGACTTACTTATACAAAATAAATAAAAACAGTACCAAGCTGCTAATTCAGTGTAACATTTGCCATTAATCTTGATGAAATCACACTTCAGACTAATCTGAGGCTGGTCACTGGTGTTGTCTGTCATCCTCTTAAGTACCAGGGAATGAACACTGGCTATTATTTTTAGTTTGGTTATGTCACATATTTTAATTTTCATAGGAAGGAGAATGGAAATCCTATGACCTATATCATTAGAAATGTTAGTATATAAAACAAAAAAGTGCCCAGGTACTTGCTGGTGTAGTATTTAATAACATTCTGCAGTGACAATGGAAAAAGTGACCTATCTTGTTACTCAAAGTGTGATCATGCACCAGCAATAAGAATATCATCTGGGATCTGGATAGAAATTCAGATTCCTAGATTTTACCTTAGACCACTTCAGTCAGAATCTACCTGTCATGAAGACCCCAAGTTATTCATTTACAGATCTAATGTGAGAAACTGCATTGAGGTAGTCAATTGGTCTGTAGTTTTAGTCATGCTACCAATAGTTTAGATCCTCATAGGTCCGGACAAACTCTTGTTATTCTGTACATGCCATGGTTTGAGAAGCTGCTTCTGTCAAAAGAATTTGGTGTTCCTGCAGGGGCCTAGGAGATAGCTACAGTGAAGTATTTAGCTACTGTTATGCTTTAGAAAATTTATTAAACCCTTTGGCCATATATTGATTCCATTTAAAAAATCTACAGTTGATCAGTGTAGTTTTAAAGATACACTAGTGTAAATTGAGAGCGAAGGTACACAAGTTAACGTAGTTCAAAGGGAAGTAGATTGAGAATGTGCAGGAAGATAGACAAGAGGACAAACTTGTGAATGCTCAAGTTGACAGTGACATGATTGTCCTCTGGCTCAGTGCTACGTGAGCTGTGGAATGGCCTTTGACTACTCATCATTCTCCCAGGATGTTTCTATGTGGTATTAGCCAGCTCTGTATCTTTGCTTTGGTTTTGCTTTTATTGAATGATCTTCCACTTCCACTTCTGAAGCTTGCATGTAGCAGGCCTCCTATTTGCACAAGTTGGATATACACATCTTTCTTTGATGTTCTTTTATGTTTATAACCATCAGGTCTGTTCCCTGTGTTTTAAAGAAATTCTTTATGTTAACTACTCTTAAACCAGCATAGTTACCTTTTCTTCCCCCAGAGACTTCTTTAGACTAGCTCTTGCCTCACAGCATTCCTTCTTTACATTTGTGGGCCAGAGACACACATATTCAAAAAATTTCAAATGAGACCCATTAGCTTGAAGCTTCATAGGGCTTGTTTCTTGCCTCACCCTGGACATTCTTTACCAGTAAATGTGACTTTAGATTACAAGGGCTCTTGACTGTCATGTTCAATTGTTTCATGGCATGTACTTAACTAACTGGTAGCTATTCAATTAGATGTTTCTGTTCCAACCAAGGGCCAGGGCTTCAAATATGTCCCAATTGAACTACATCCTGTTAGACTTGGGTCTTTAAGTTCCTTCAATATTCTGATTCTGCCATCCATTCTATTAGTTATTCTTCCCAGCTTGACACCATCTTATTCTCTTCCTGAACCACATCCTTCTCCATAATGATGTTTGTCCTTGAACCCTCAACCTTCTTTAGAAAGTCCTATCCTGTGCCTATGGCTGATTTCACTAAGTATAGATTTGTGGCGGGCACGTAAGTGTAGTGAATCACAAGTGCCTATTAGACTACAGACTCCACAAGGGTCTCTCCTTCCTCTTTAGGGTTTTTCTTATATGATTCACTTTAACTATATTTCACCTTCCAGTTCTTGACCCATTGCTAAAAAAAAGAGCAGTTCAGGGTGTAATTTTTCACATGCTAATAGAAACATGCTTAAGAAATCTCTGTTAATGAATACCATACCATTTTATTAGTAAAACAGAAGGTTCAAATAAAAATACAGATACAACAGAGAAGACTATTTTTATGTTTCTTTTCGGTTGATTATATTCTTACCCCTCGGTGACTGGATATTAACAATATCTTGCTTTGAATTTTAAAACAGATGACTCAGAAGAGGATTAGTCAGTAAAACTATAGATATCTTCTTGTTATGAATGGTGCTGGTTAATTAAGTATCTGAGACAGAAGAATCACAACAGAATGAATTGGTATACAGTTTAGTGAAAAGGACATACGATTATTCCTTTCATCTGAAGACTCTGACTCCTTAAGGATATAACATTTTTGAGGGAAGAAGAATGAGTCTTATTTTATGTTGTACTGATGACTTGAATCATTTGAAGATAGATTTTACTTTATCTCATTAGGATCAAGTATACCAAGGCTCATCCATTGTAGTCTTTGTTAAATATAAGTAAACTTGGTCACGCCTGTTATCCCAGCACTTGGGAGGCAGAGACAGGAGGATTGTTGAGTTC
This sequence comes from Thryonomys swinderianus, assembly GCA_004025085.1. Classification (NCBI taxonomy): domain Eukaryota; kingdom Metazoa; phylum Chordata; class Mammalia; order Rodentia; family Thryonomyidae; genus Thryonomys; species Thryonomys swinderianus. Next base: position 68,558 of record PVIC010000131.1, on the reverse strand, counting down.
ACGGTGGCTTGCCTGGGCACCATAGTGAGCTCAGGGCCAGCCTGAACTACAAAGCGAGACCCTGTCTCAAAAAGCAAAAAACAAACAAACAAACAAACAAACAAACAAAAAAAAAATATATATATATATATATAAAAGTAAACTTCTTTTTGCCTTCCATAATACAGTTTTCTTTGGTGATTTAAAACAATGACTATTTTGAGATCATGGTGCTAGAAAATGCAGTGCTTTCAATAAAAACATCACAGGATTTAAAAATACAGAATGTCATTGAAATGTCCAATTTTTGTCCAATTTTTAAAAATACATCCACTTCCTTTTCACATATATGTACATTTTCCAGTGTATATTCAAAGAAAGAAAAGTACACAAACACACACACACATTCACAGCACTACCTTCATCAAAGCATTCAGTGAATGTCAGTAAATAAGTTTTCAGATATTTTTAGATCCACATCTATATTAATATATTTTTGTTACAAGTTTGATTTTGGCATAAGAAGAATGATTTAAATATTTCCCCAAAGCCTTCTTTTGATACTTAAAAATGAGAGTGAACAAAATATCTACTAATAGGGAAATGGCTGCCTAAACAAAACAGAACAAGCAAGAAATAAAATGAAGCAAGAAGAAAGGATACCTATTGCCTCTTTAAAAGCTGATCAACATTCAGATTTCCTATGCCATTAAATAATAAAATTAACTTCCTGAAACAGTAGTTACATGTTAAAAAAAATGTAAGAGTTTAGCTTTCCTTGATTTTAAAATACAACTGGAGAGAGAAACATGCATCAAACCAAGCATGTGCTTACGTTTTAAAAATCTCATCTTTTAATTTTAATGGTGTCTAGTCAAACCACCAAGAGAAAGATGAGCGACAGGCCCAACCTGCATCCCTCTCCATAGTCCCTTAGCAGGCACTCATGAGTACCTGTGGAGAAACTTTCAGAGATTTGTGAGCTAAAAAAAAAAATTCTCCTCAACATCTAGGATGGTTACGGCTCTTCTTTGCCTCCCTGTGGTTTGTGCAGCGGGCTGCAGCGTAGCCTTTTGCAAAGCTGTGTGGTCTGCTGCTGTAGTTTGGCTCGCCCTGTCCTCTCATTCCAGAGTGTTTATCTGGTCACGAGCAGTGACTCGGAATATGTACCAATCTCCACTGGGCAGCAAAGGATGTGGGAGGCAATGGTATGATAATTTTGCTGCACATCTGTTTTTGAGGGTGTTTAACAAGTGGAAATGTTTATGACTGTAAGAGTCATTTGGGGTAAATGGAAATGCATCTTGCTTTTTTTTTTTTTTTTTTTTTTACAAAGCAGCTTGTTAAAGATATGGGATACTTTTCATAAAGGTGGGCCTCTTATTTTCTGTTAGTGAGTGACTTTTTTTAATTGTAAAAGAATCGAGATCTTCTGAAAAAACAGTAAGGTGCACCATCAAGTCCTGTCAGAGATCTGATGGAACAAAGTAGCCCAGAATGGATATGGAGCGCTCTTAGCAACTGAATGGGAAATCCAGATGTGTGAAATTCAAATGGCAACTGAGAACTCTGTTCAACGTTCACACTGGACAAATATCTTGTGAATGTTTGCATGATTCAAAATTGGCATTTGAGAATTGTAGAAAGAGGTATTAGATTATCTAGAGACAAAATATCTTTAATCATTGGGTAAAAACTCTAGTATGGATTTTAAAGTTCTGTGTGGACAAGTGTTCTGCTTTTGTAATTGTACCTTGATTTGCATCTTTTCACTCAATAAAAAAGATGGAAAGGAAAGACAGATGTGTGAACAAAATATATAAATTGAGAGAGGGAAGCAGATCAAGAATCAATCGACACACATTTCAAAAGTCAACTACCTGGTTTAGAGAATTTGTACATAGTATTCCTCAATTATAAGCCAACTGGGAAGAGACTGCGTTAACCCTACAGATAATTCTTTACGGATCTGCCTATCAACAGTGATAGAAGATATTCCGTTACAAGGCTAAAAACTTGATTTTAACAAGTGCCTGTGAGCCTTGGAAAGTCAGTGTCATGCCACTCTTTTTTTTTTAAATTGAATTCTTTATTGGTACAATTTATATACATCTCACAATCACGTATAACATTGGGGAATTTGTACCAGTATATGTCATGCCACTCTTAACCTCTTCTGTCCCTTGGAAGGACGTCTCTCGCTCAGGCTGTCTGACACATGTCCCTGTAGTAGTAGAGCCCCCTCCGGCTCCCCTTCTGTGAGTTCATGCTCTCTGTGTGCAATGCTATGAGCGTGAAAGACATTTTGGAATCACTTCTTGTGTGGTTAACGTGAAGTGACATAAACAACTTCACTCCTCCTCAAGATTTCTTGCCCACAACTCACACTTTTTAATAAAAGCAGGTATTAAAGACTGTTGGTGATTTTTCCAGCTCTCTTGGAAATCAAATGGTCTTCTTCAACTGTAGCTTTGGTTTCTTAAGGGTTACCTCGGTGACCTAGACGAGCTGGTTAATGTACAGTGAAGCATCTGACGCACGCCTGAGAGTGGCCCGGGACTGAGAAAACCGCCCTCTCCTGCTGCTCCATGGCCGTGTGCGTAAAACAGTGCTCAGCGAAGCTGTTCATTTGTGGCTGGCAACTGTCTCTAAGTTTTGCGTTTATGAGGGAATAAAGTGTCCTCTAGTACCATGAGCATACATAGATGAGTATTTACATGATTCATAGGACTTGCTTTAAAACCACACCTCAAATAAACACCCTTTTAAATTTAATTTCTCTCGCATTTCTACATAGTCATCCTTAGTTCAAGAACAAATATTTAAATGGTAGCCATTCACTTGTGTACTTCAAGTAAATTTTAATTTTTTTCTCTTGGGATCCATAGTGGAGCTCAAATAATAATTTACGTGAACTGTATTTTCATTAGATTGTATTACATTTTAACTTTGTGAATGAGATTGTGTAATATTCTAGCACAGTTCTTAAGTTTTTACTCTACTGAAGGCTTGTTCCTATTTATCCAGTGCTCTTCTTAATGTATCTGAAAACAGATTAAAACCAGAATGTAGCTCAGTGTGATAGTGCACCTGGGTTCAGTTCTTCTCTATGGACAAAAAACAACAACAAAACAAAAAGATTAACCAAAAAGTTCTGTAATTTGGGGTGCTAGAAAATAAGAGGGGATAATCAAGAAATGGTGCAAACACAAATAACCTAGGGAGTTTTCACCCGCAGGGAGCTTTGAAGCTCTTACTGTTTGTGAGTGATGGAGCACGCAGGACAGGTAGATATACGGGACAACGAGGAAGCCATGACTCTGAGCCCTGGCAGAGATGAGGAAGACCTCGATTTGGCAACAAAAACACATTTCTGTCTTATCCCAGTAGAAAGATTGTTGCAAGGCTGAGGACTCCTGAGATTGATCCCCAACACGAAAATATAAACAGAAATAAAAAACTGTTGGCTCTGTCTCCTTATGTGCCAGAGGCATTCATTCCTACGTTTCTGCAAGGGTCTTATTTCTGGGCTCTTATTCTGACGCGACTGCTTGATGCTCAAGTCTATCTGATCCACAGGAATGCATTTGCAGAGGCACCATCTTTAGTTGCCACCAGCCATCTTGCAGGCCGCCATTCCCTTCCCTGTAGAGCCACACTTGCTGTCCCACTTTTATCTCACTTCCTGTTCATGTTATGTTTCGGTGGAGGTTCGTTTAGTAATGCTTTCCTACTATTCCGTTAGTTCCTTTGCAGTTTATCTAGTGAGCTGCGGTGCTCTTCATGAAGCCAGGGAGTATTCCTCTTGGGGCCATGAAATTTCTATGTGTTGACTAACCTGACTTAATCATGGTGAACTGTATACTTGGATTATCACACTGTACCCTGTAGATTTGTATAATAGAGGTTTTTTAAAAAAGAATAGTCCTATAAAATAGAATGTCAAAATACAAATTACAGCTTGAATTGGGAGTGTTCTTATATATCTAAAGGAACAAATCCATACTAGTGTTTAAAACAGGAATTCCTAATACATAGGCATATTTGGTTGGTTATAAATAGCTTTTTAAAAATCTCTTAAAGAAAGCAAAATGATAAAATACTGACATTAGTCAATGAATGTGGGATTGAAATTTAAGGACTTTAAAATTTTATGAGATAAAAATAAAAGTTTATAGTGAATCCTGAGCCTTTTTGTAATCCAACCCGTACTGGATTCCTCTTTGAAAAGTGAGATTTTCCTTTCATCTTAAATTTACTTTCCTCTCAAATTTACTTTCCTCTCATACTCCTCTTAGTTTTCTTTTTGTCATGTGAGGCATGTGCTGATGGGAGCCTCAGTTTCCCTGCGAAACTCTCCAACAGTGCTTGTCCCCTTTCTGTTCTTCCTACATGGACCTTCTTGGCTCACATACCTACCAGAAGCCTTCTTGACTCTGTGTACCTTTCATTAATTCACTCTTTGGAATTTAGTTCCTTGGAACTTTCAGCATGTCACCAGGCACTGTGCAATTCCTACTTCAGTCTGGAAATACTCCATGACCATTACCCTTTCCACTTCTTGCTCTGGTTTTTTTTTTTTTTTTTTTTTTTTTTTGAGACAGGATCTCACTTTGTAGTTCAGGCTGGCCCTGAGCTCACTATGTAGCCCAGGCAAGCCTCGAACTTAGCAATCCTCCTGTCTCTGCTTCCCGAGTGCTGGGATGACAGGCGTGAGCCACCACACACAGCACTGTGGTATGTGGTATTGATTGCTGATGGGTGTGAGTCTCCACGCCCAGCACTATATGTGGTTACCAGGGATCGAACTCAGGACCTTGCGCTTGTGAGGCAGGCACCGGAACCACTGAGCCAACCCTCTGGCCCCTGAGTGATCATGTTTTGATCCCTCCTCCTATGCAGACATCACAATGCACTGTCCAATGCTGATATAACAAGGGACTCATAATATGTACTCATTGTCTTCATCTTATAAAGAATAAAAGATGGGGTTAAAAAGTATTCTAAAAAAAATCCAAGCAAGCTTTATTATTGGATTTTCTTAACTAAAGAAAGATGATGATGAATAAATATCATTTTGTTTTACCAAACTGAAGTGATTTTTGCCACTAGTAAAAATAAGATGCATATTTATTCAACTCAGTAAAAGAAAACTAATCTCTGGGGTAAAATCATGAGTCAATAGAGCCAAAGTCTAGCACATCCAATTTGAACACTTGAGAATTAAAACCTGTTAAAAATATTGTCCAGAATAGTAAGCAGTTCATAAAACTATTAGCTACATTTTGATGGAAGTGGAAAACAACAACACTACACTTCTTTAACTATATTTTCTTTAAATAATGCATTTAGATATCCTAATTGTTCGAGGAGATTTTTGTTCCCTTGTCTTGCTGGTATCAATGGTGTTATTTTATTTTTAGCTGTAGTCTTAAAGGTGTAAAATTCTATCAAGAATAAAAAGCTGCTGAGATTGTGTCAGATGACCACTGTGGTGACACTATTTTCCACAACTTGGTCTTTCATCACATGTGAATTATGGGAATGACAGTAGCTAACACTCCCAGACCACTTGCTGTGAAGCAGGCCCTGGTCTTTGAGCTCAAGTGTTCCCACTCAGGTGCTTGCTAGAGCCCTCTGAAGTCAGTGCTCCTTTGAATTTCATTTTGTTGGCAAGGAAACCAGGGCTCACTGAAGCTCTGTCACCCAAGTTCTCACAGCTAGGGAGTGGCTGCCCTGGGTGTTCACGCTTGATGTCATCTGTATCTTAGGGAGCTGTGGTCTCAGTAGACCCGGCAACAAAAGATTCCCAAGGCCTAAATCCAGTTGGAAAGGGGACTGTATGTCACTTGATTCCCAGTAACATCAGTAAATTTCACTTGTCTTTATGATGGCGTTTTCAGTCATTACACTTACTATAATTTACCCTAGAATTAAAATACCATTCTTTTACACACATACACAAATGACTTTCACAGGCTATGGCATGTATTTTGTAAAAAGTTAAAGCATTTTTAATGATTAGCTGGTAAAATGGGAGTAAAATACATTTTCTATAACATTTTAATTCATGTAATATGTACTAAAGTAAGATAATCTATGGCCAAGCACTATTTCTTTTCTTGTAAACAAAATTAATTATATTAAAGCCAAGAAAGTTAATAGTTTTTTTTCTATTTGGTGATAACCATTAAGTTAATGATTTACATGAAGAATTTACATAGAAAATGTTTACCATATCTTAACCTTGAATGATGGTGTGTGTGTGTGTATATGCGCGCATGCGTGCGCACACGCGCATGCACAAGAGTATGCATTGTGTATGTAACTTTTAGCATTTCTCAATGAATGTTGGAGAAAAGAGGACTTATAATTATATGTAGTTTGTGAAAAGCTCCCAAATTATTATTTGTCAACTATTTTTTAATCGTGATTATAAAGTGATCCTAATTTGATGTTCATTTTGTTACTTTGGTAATTAGCAAGTTTGAACATTAAAAATATACTTATTAGTAATTTGTGTTTCTTCCAGAAAAATCTGTCCTAGTCTTGGACATTTGACTAGTCTCGTTATAAAGTAATTAGATGGTTAGCTTCTTGTTCTTATTCCTCTTGTTTTTTTCTTCCGTGCCAGGGATTTAATCCAGAACCTCACACATGGTAGGGAAAAGCTCTGCCACTGAATTATACTGCCTGCCCTGATGTTTACTCTTCACTCAAGCTGTTTACTTTTGCTCCATTTTTTATATCTTGAAATACATCTTATTAACAGTATTTTGCTGATGAAGATATTGAGATGTATAAGGATAGCATAACTTGCCCACACAGCTAGTAAGCAATAAGGTCAGTGTCTATAGGACAATGAAGATAATGATTTTTAAAAAGCTGTTTAGTCAGTAGCTATTAAGTCAAACTTTAATTGAATTAATTGAACTTTAGACTCCATTTTCAGTGCCACAAGAAAGTTCCTGCTGAGGGAAAACTACATTTCTCTTGCCACCAGCAAAATTAGGGCCGCTGGTGACTCCTAATGGTTTCCATATCCTGTAGGAGGAACTGCTGGACTCTGGATTCTGGGTCGAAGAATACAAACACTTTCCTAGCTTTGTGGCTGAAGAGTCTGCGTCAAAAGCTTAATTTACCCAGTGATCTCATTTAACATATAATAGGTCCTTTATTGTGTTTGGCAGCATAATTAAATAGTAGACAGATGTACATCCTTACTTCACAAGCTTTCTGGAAATTGTTTAGCCCTGGTGTACTGAGTTTTAGCTTGAGTTTTCCTTTATCGCTGAAGCTCAGGTTCTTACTAACCCTAAACATTGCCTCTTCTTAGCTAACTTCTGAAAAATGGAAGATGCTCTCATTATCCTTCATGAAATTCTGTTGTACAGATTGAGGCATTTTTATTTGGTGACCACTCAATAAGCAATTCTCTTCATACCATTTCCTTTTCATATTGTGTTTCCTAGATTCTTCTGTATTTGTTGGCACATTGGAGCAGAGTCTCTCAATAGAAAACTTTCTATTTTACTAACTCAAGGGATTTTTGCTTTGCTACAGAGTTATGATGGAGCAGAGAAAAATGCAGGAGACATTATCCGGCTCATGATGTGTGTGAACTGTATGAATCATTTAATGTTTTAAAGATTCAATTTTCTCACCCATGAAAAGAAATAGAGCTATATAGTCCCTTATTTCCTTACTGGGTGTGAAGTTAAAGGATTTTATTCATCTTTATACAGTATTTTCTCATTAAAGTATGGATATGCATACTTGTTATACATTATTTTCCTGAGAAGTTGAGAAAACAAGTATCTCAATGATACACTGAACTATTTTTATCTGTAATATTCTTAAGCTCATTTTTAATTCTCACCTTAATATTGAATATTTCCAAACTTTGATCATTCTTTAGACTATTTTCCTATGGACAATTTTGAAAGGACACATTTAGCCAAGGAAATAAAATAATTGTTAATATTAAATGCATTTAATACCAAGTAAATGAATTAAACCGCTATACAGTTCAGTCACTAATTATTTATATATATAGTTTTATCTCATTATTTAAGATGAATATTTTTCCCTCCATACTTATTTTTTTTCAAAATCACATTTATGCTTTGGAAACTACACATAATATGCTTCAACATTAATAAAAAAATCTAAATTGTAAAGTCAAACACAATGTCTGAATTTTATATTTTGATGTACCTTTCTTTATAAACTAGACATCATCTAATTTCTTTCCAAAAATAGAAGTAGCTTTCTTTCTTTGTCCCTGGTACTGCTTTATGCTTGTATATCCAGTGATGCTGTTATTCTACTCTAATAAGATTTTTATTAGAGAAAATATCCCTATTTTGGTCTTGATCATGAAACTAATTTATTTTACACAAGTGTCCCTTGATCTCACTTATATCCATCAGTTCATGTCTGAGTGAATATTACCTTTTCAGCTTTCATTCCTTTGAAGTGAGAAATCTAATGTTAAGTCCTTCATTTAACGATGAGGCCTACCTCTGTATATCTAGAACTTTGGTTTTATCAATTCAGTGGAGTTGAAATTCTTGCAGTAAAATTGAAGGGATACTTTAAACCTTTGCCTTGTCCTCATTCACCTACTCATCTTTTTAATTAGGTCTGGTTGAAAAATAGCTTTCATTAATGTGTAGTAGCTTCTTTGAGTATGTCTTTTTAGGTTATAAGATATACACAGCTCTGAGACTCAGACAAGAGTATGTTGATAAACAAGTGATTGTGCAGTATCCATGCATGTTATGGGTCTGAGAGAGTGTAAGCTTCCTGGAAACAGGCAGAGTTGGGTGTGTGTATCTGGGGTACCTTTCAGGTCACTCAACCTTGCCTTCTCCTTCTGAAAGGTAAGTTTTCACATCATCCGAAAAAGGGTTGATTGTGTATACATATACAGAATCTCTAAAGATGAGCATTTTATAATCTGTGGGTCTTAATTTATTTTTTAAAATATTGACTATATATATGTAAATGGGTTTCAGTGTGATTTTTCCATATATACCTACAGTGTGCATTGAGCACATCTAACTACCTTTTCTCACATTCCTTCCATTACCATCTTTCCTTTACTGTGCAGAAAGTTAGACTTTGACTTAATCCCATTTGTTGGATTGACTCTAATTTCTTTTGGTTCCAGAGTTCCATTCAAAAAACCATTGCCTGTTCCAATGTCTTGACGTATTTCCCTGTGTTTCCCTCTATCACTTTCAGAATCTCAGGTCTTACTTCTAGTTTCAGGTCTTACTTTCTGATCCATTTTGAATTGATTTCACGCTAGCCCTGAGCTCACTATGTAGTCCAGGCAAGCCTCGAATTTAGCAATCCTCCTGCTTCTGCCTCCTGAGTGCTGGGATTACAGGCACAAGCCACCACACCCCTTGTGTTTTGTGTTCTTAACGCTGAGTTATTAAAGTTTTAGATAATTCACAGGACAGAGTAGAGTGTATAAACTAAAAGTTAAATTTGGATGTGCCACACCCATCTTATGTTACATTTATATTCTAAAGCTCTTACATCTTTAATCTTAATATCCTTGAGCCTAGCATTGTACTGTGAATCTATTCCAGCTTCACATACCACATTATGAAGACACGAGATTTTGGGGGAAAATCTATACCCAATCCATAACGTTCTTGTCCTGGCACCCCGAAGATTCATGTACATTCCTTTAAACAAAAGGCATTTAGTCCATCTCTAAGAGTTGCTAAAGTCCTAACAGTTTCAGGATTGCGTAAAAGTCCAAGTCCAAAGTCTCTTCTGAGATTTAAGGCAAACTCTTAGTTGTGAGCCCTTATACTAATGAAAAGAAAGTTAAACATTTCCAACATTCAGTAGGGCAAGATAGAAATTTCCAGTCCAAATGTTACAAAAGAGGGATACAAAGGACTGGGACTAAGGCGAGAACAAAATCTAGTAGGGCAAGCAATAAATCCCATAGTGCCATATCCAGCAAGATAATCTATGACAAATTGTAAACTCCAAGTGGGGCTGAATGGTTTTGCTCCTGTTGGACTGAGGGTTGTAGCTGTAATAGCTTCTCTCGTGGGCCAGTTCTGCTCTCTCGGCAGTTTTCCTCAAGTGATTCACGTCCCTGGCTTCTCCAAATTTCTAGAGACTCCACCATGCACACCACTGGCTTCACAATCACATTTTCACACACTGCTCTCTCTGAGGCATAATTGTCTGACCTCCCAGATCTTTTTCTGAAATCTGGGTGGGAGCCTTCCTGATCCACCAACTCTTATATTTGCCATGTGCCTAAAACCAGTGCTACATGGATTATGCCAAGGTCTGCTGGCAGTTGAACCAGTAGTAGCCAGTCTTCCCTTTTTCCTGGCTGCAGGGCTCGAGTTCCTGGATTGTGGAGCATTCTGAACCCAACCCCAACAAACAAATTCTCTAGGCTGCCTCCATTTGGCCCAACTTCCATAGGCCTCCACCATTTTGAAACATAATGTTCTGGGGCTTCCTTCTCAAGACAAACTCCTTTACTGTTTTTTTTTTTTTTTTTTTTTTTTTTAAGACAGGGTCTCTCTTTGTAGTTCAGGCTGGCCATGAGCTTACTATGTAGCCCAGGCAAGCCTCAAACTCAGCAATCCTACTGCCTCTGCTTCACAAGTGCTGGGATTACAGGTGTGAGCCACCACACCTGGCATTGTTGTATGTACTTACTGGAGATTGAACCAGGGACCTTCTGCTTGCCAGGCAGGCACCAGAACCACTGAGCTAAATCCTGAGGCTGCAAAAGGTGGAGTTCTTTTATTTCTTGCAATGTCCTCAGGCCATCCTTTCTATTCTGTTTCTCCTTAGCAGTAAAGATCTCCTCTGCTCTATCATTATAGTCCATAGCTTTACTGAAGTTTCCTTTGGCCAAATGCTTCAAAAATTACCCTGCTTGTTCTCTGCTCTTTATTTCCAACATAGATCTAGCCCAAATCCCTCAACAGCAAGCTTACTATTATCCCAGCAATATACTGCATTGACATTTTTCTACCATGCAGGGAGCTTCATCAAACCCAAGCAAAATGCAGACCAACTTCTTACCCAAGTACAACATACACTGCCTGGAATCTAGAAGTCAATGTAGTTCCCAGCAGAGGTCTCTCAAACCTCATCACAACTGGCAGCATTTCCATATTACTCTGATTTTCCGGGCTCTGACCAGAGTCTCCCATAGAGTTTAGAGCATACCAGGGATGCCTCTTTGGTCAATCTCTCAAAACCTTTCCAGATTGATTCCTGAGGCTTTTAAGCTTAAGCAGCAGGACCAGGTAACATCACAGCAAATACTTACCATGTCTACATGGGTTCAAATCCAACCTCATTGCCAATTTTGCTCTACTTAGGGTTCTGGCAAGGGAATACAGTTAATACAGAACACGTATTACATGTATTCACGTAATACAGAACACTGTAGGATTATTTTATGCTAATTGACCAAAAAGTTAAATGCAGAGGAATGCAGGAGATTAAGTGCATACAGAGGCCCAAAGAATCTAGCTAAGTCCAGCTAAAAACTTAAGAGTCCAAGGTAATGTCTCATGTCTTTCCCCACTGAGGATCTGCATCTGGAAGTCAGGTGGTAGAAGCCAAAAACCCTGCACCAGTCGGGTGAAGGATCTGTGTTACCAGGCTGAGGATCTACAGTGGAGGCAGGAAATGATGCTCACAGTGAGTATCAGAGCTCCCCTGACAGAACAGCAGCCATTCCTGCATAGTGAGGACCTGAACTCCTTTTCCAATGAGAACAGCCAAATTCGAGTCAGGAAAATCATCCCAAGCAGACTCCTAGCAAATCAGCAGCCTTTAATCTTCCCTTCCGGTTCTCTTTTCATGGCTATTGACAACAGTTCTTAGGTGGGTCTTCCATGCCCACAACACGCTGATTTCATTTCCGCTGGGTATTCCAAATTGACCGTTAATCCACTACACTTCTACATGTGCGCTCCTTGCTTTGATTCTTTCCCTGAAACACAAAGGATTAACAGATATATTCAGGAAAAAAAATCTATAGTACTTTATCCCAGTAAAATTATATTTTCTTAAATTCAAGACACATAACAGATTTAATACTTTAAAACAATCATCCAGTACAATTTTTTATTGGATTTTTGAATTCTATCAAAATAGAGAAAAGCACACAATACTATATATATATGCAGCTTGGTGATTTCCTACTGATAGAATATCCTAATGTAACCAGGAGCTAGATCCAGATGCAGAATATTGTCTTGTGTCCATTCATTATTGATACAATTTTTGTTTTTATCTGAAGCAATTACAAGTCATATTGCTATGATCACTATTGTATATATCCCTTTATGTTCACATATATAGATTTACATTGGAGTATATAGGCAATGGTAGTATTGCTTGATCATGAATTGTGTATCTTTTAATCCTAGTATACTTTTTAAAATTATTTGTACATTTAACATTCCATATAATATTCTGTTTATCCTACATTCTCACCAACACTTTGTATTATGTATCTTTTTCAAATTCTACCTATTCTCATTAATAGTGACATTTCTCAGTAGCATTAATTTGCGTTTTCCTGATGACGAGTTTTTATACATTAAAAAAATTATCTTGGGCCAGAGGGTTAGCTCAGTGGTTCCAGCGCCTGCCTCACAAGCGCAAGGTCCTGAGTTCGATCCCTGGTAACCACATATAATGCTGGGCGTGGAGACTCACGCCCACCAACAATCAACACCGCATACCACAATGCCGGACGTGGTGGCTCACGCCTGTAATCCCAGCCCTCGGGAGGCAGGGACAGGAGGATTGATGAGTTCTCGGTGGCTTGCCTGGGCACCATAGTGAGCTCAGGGCCAGCCTGAACTATAAAGCGAGACCCTGTCTCAAAAAGCAAAAAAAAAAAAAAAATTATCTGGTCTTTTGCATGTTCTGCGGAACAATAAACTGTAGTTACTCTTTGTAGCTACATGTTTTGTGGGAAAATAAATAATCACCTAATGTATTAAATATATATTAAATGTGCTGTTGATGCATTAATAATACTCTGATGTATTAAATGACATCGAATAATTTTGCTGTTAATTTTTTTCTTACACTTTTTTATCTTTTCAAAGGTGTATTAAATTTATGGAGTACTCCTGAAGTCAACTGTTAGTCTGTCCAACCTGTCTTTGAGCTCCCCCTGCTGTTTTCCATTTATATTTTATACCTGTTGATTATGCATCATTAGTTTTAAAATAATGGATTCTTAAATGAGAAGCTGTATTAAATAGAAACCTCTCTATTTTCCCAAAAACTGAAGACGTAAAATCTTATGCAGGAGAAAAGAACTGTTAAACTTAATAATTAAAACCAAGAACATTTATATATGGAAAATCCACGTATCTTTTCCCATTTGCTATGAATCTATTGTTGCTCAAAATTAAATGATTAGAAACTAGTATCTCACAATACTTAGGTTGATAATATATAAAATCACTTATATTAATGTAATAAATTAATGTCTCAAGCTAGATAAACGACTGAGTCATAGTTTATCTTTTCAGGTATAAGCATGTTGAGATTGGCATCATGAATTCCATGTCTCTCTTCTACCTCCTTTATCACAGAATATGTATTTTCACATAGTACAAAATAATAAACATTGTTGTTCCATTTTTTGTTAGATCTGTATCATAGGTGACCTATCTTTAGAGCAATATAACTAAAATGAATAAAACACACCATACAGTGTTGTTATATATTTCATCTGTTCTATCAACTGGAACTGATATTGTCTCCCTACATTCTAGTAGAAAAAAGAAGCTCATTTCCTAAGTTCACCGGTTAATTAGCTTCACGGAGTCCTATTATACTTCCAAAAATTATCAGCAAGCAAGAATTTCATAATCTTAACAATGCAGATTTGTTGCCATAGACTGAATGAGTCAGCGTGTAGATTTTTCAATATGGAAAAATATGAGCTGGAAAAAAAAAAGGTTAAGAGTTCCTAATACCTAGGTATAATGTTTGAGGAGAGAAAAAAATCTAATTACCCTGGTGTGATCATTACACATTGTGTGTATACAGACTATAGCCTAGAAATATGTACGAATATTATGAGTTAATAAGAAAGTAATTTTTAAAATTCTATCTCTGGCAATGGTTTTGGTTTTTACCAGTAAATTATCAATAATATATCATTCCATGTTTTTGATAGTGATAAACATGTTTGTGAAATGCTTAGCTCAGTGCTTGGCACATAAATTCTTAACTATGTTTAAGTGGTTTTTATATAGTGAATAAGTAAAAGTTGACCTCTTTCTTTGTGACATTGTACTGTTTTAAAGTTGAAAGTCTACTTTTCCCATCAGTATTAATTTTCTTAGCATTTTGGAAATTATGCCACATTCCCTCACATTAACATATTGCAAGAAGCCAATCACTTGTGGGCATAGAAAGAGCAACTTCCTGCTCTTCTCAGCACCCTCTTCTAATAATGCTATTTGAACATATTCTTGAAACATTGTAGATACCAGGATCAGTTCAGAATTAAGCAAGTGGTTATTTTCAAATTCTGCTAATAATATCACTTCCATAAACTCCCCTAAGTTCTTCTTGCCCTATTAAAACTCCAGTTCCCTTAGGATAGGGAGCTGGAAACATATGCTTTAGCTTTTTATTTCATTCTTTAGGACACAGCCAATGAGGAGAACTAATTCCCCCATGTTTGAGAGATTGCCCTACTGAGGCCCATTTCTGCCTTCAGATGATTCTCCATCCAAAACTTAGCTCACACGTGAGACTAATGAGTGTCCCAACCAAGTTCACCAAGAGGCTATGAAAGTATTCATTTCTTACAAAATTAATGTTTGGAGGAGGTCAGGGCAGGCTCACCAAGTTCTGAAATGGTTTAGTGGGGGCAGGAAAAGGCAACTGACTTAGGATTTTCTTATTTTTAGAGGATAGAGCCAAGACTGTAATTCTACAAGAGCAGAAGCTTACGTGGTGTGAGTCTCCCAGCAGCAAAGGAGAGGGTACCTGCACTTTCTTTCCATTTTGTCCAAATGAGAGGCATTAGGTGAGAGAGCAAAGAGCCTTAAAAGCTGTAAGCTATCAAACATCAACAAATGGAAGGTAGACTTCTTGTTACAGAGACCAGTATGTGTAAGAACAGAGAACTGTGTGATAGAAAGTGTTTCCTAGCGATGAAAAATAGTTTCTCTTTGATAAAGCATATGACTGTATTGACTGGCCAAAATATCTGATTTAACTTTTAATTAAATTTAACTATCGAGTTTTCCCTTTGAATCTCAGTTATACAAAAAGAATCCAGTTAGGTTTAAGTAATACACTCTTTCTTAGTAACAAATGTAAAATAGTTTGTAGTTAAATGTGTGTATGTAATGTCTAAACATATGACCAATATTTAGTCCAATTTTATTTACAATAAGATAGTATAGAATTTCCTTAAATAAACAAAATAACTCAGTGTGGCCAGTGTTAGAATTCAGAAAGTTTCATATTATTCTTCATATTTTTCTTCTCTCTCTCTCTCTCTCTCTCTCTCTCTCTCTCTCTCTCTCTCTCTCTCTCTCTCTCTCTCTCTCTCTCTCTCTCTTTTTAACGACAGGGTCTTGCTTTTGTTGTTCCGGCTGGCCCTGAGCTCACTATGTAGCCCAGGCAAGCCTCGAACTCAGCATTCCTCTGTCTCTGCTTCTGCCTCCTGAGTGCTAGGATTACAGATGTGAGCCACCATGCTGGCACTGTGGTGTGTGGTACTGATTGCTGGTGGGCATGAGTTACCATGGCTGGCACTATGGTATGTGGTTCCCAGAGATTGTATGTGGGACCTTATGTTTACTAGGCAGACACCAGAACCACTGAGCTAAATCCCAGGCCCAGGTTCCCTATTATTGCGTGTTTCTCATGACCCAAGGTCAAATCTAGTACCCATTACATATAGCACATGTATTTATTGATTTCATGGTATTTACTTGTTTATTTGTTCATTTCATTATTTCACTTTTTCCAACTGATCTCAGACCTAGTATTTAAAAATAAAAACAATTTTATCCTTCCCTTAAAAACTCCCCATTGTTTGGGGGAAATAGGTATACAGCATAATATAGTAACATAATACAGTCCTGGGCTACGTAATGACGTTTTGGCTAGTGAAAGACGACTGGGTATCAGATGATGGCTGCACTGTTAGATACTGCCGAGTGGACTGAGGCTGCCCTAGCTTGTGCAAGCATGGTCTGTTGTGCTCACACAATGACAAAATCACGTGATGATGTATTTCTCAGGGCATGTATAATAAAATTTAGAGAAATGTGTTTAGCAACCTGGTTTGTTGTTTTACCTCCAGATTCTTTTGAAATGAGTGGATTGTAACTGGATGGCTGCATCATGATGGTGGGGAACATCCTAAATTGTTTTCTTTTATCCTCCATCCCATACTGTTCTGGACAGTCCTGACCAAAAGCGTGTGCCTCTGTTGGAGAATAAGTTATCATCTATTTCACGTGGGCATACACCTTTCATAGCCACAGCCAAAGTGCTATTGTTTCTTACTGAGAGGTCAGAAGTCAAGATGAGAGAGAATTTACAAATCAGAAATACCGAGAACATATATTCCAAGGCTTTCAAACACGAAGCAATAAAATCTCCAGTTAATTGAATTTGGTATAATCCTAGTTGTGTGCATTCAGCTCTGTTCCACAGTTGTTTATAGGTAGCTGAGGGTCGGAGCTGTAGCTGACGTGCCCTTATTTACCTGCTTCTGTGGGTGGACAGCACTGCCGCTGTCATGTGCGGTCTTGGTTTTCACGGGAGCCTTTGCCACGTACAGCAATAACAGTATCATTCAATAAAACTTCACCTGCATCTTCATTACGTGCATGGAGTCATTTTACTATTTTCATTGCCTTTTCCTTAAAAGTACAAGTGTTAAGAATTTAATTACAGGATGTGCTTATTATATGTGCCCCATTTGTGATGCCCTGAAAAATTACCTAAGGTTGCTAGAGCCTAAAGTCACATTCAGGAGTGCTGGCTACCCTCATCCTTCTTATCCTGATTGATACTGAGCTGAAGGGTCCTCCCCTATCAACCTTCTTTATATTTTCATTTTCAGGTTATTTACTTGAGCTTTTAACCACCTTTCTTTATTCATCCTAATGTGTGATTTATATTTCATTTAAATGTGAATTAAAAAGTGAGACCAGCTCTGCAAAAGCAATCAAATAAAACAACCTCTGAGAAAAAAAATTCACAGATTTTTTTTGAGACAGGAACTCGCTTTGTAGTTCAGGCTGGCCCTGAGCTCACTATGTAGCCCAGGCAAGCCCCAAACTCAGCAATCCTCCTGTCTCTACCTCCTGAATGCTGGGCTTACAGGCGTGAGCCACCATGCCCGCCTGAAAAATTCACAGATTTTTAATTTGCCATGAAACGCTTCCCTGGCATCAATGTGTGGTCATATGGTATTAGGAATAGTGTAGAATCAAGTATTAGCTAGATCTTCCTGCTGGAATTTCTCCATGCTTTAGTTTCTGTGTCAGTGTAAAGAAAAACTAATATACAATCTAAGGAGAGCTTTACAAGTCAAAAAAAGAGTAACACCTTTAGGAATGAAGAAGTTATCTAAGTGAAAAATAATGCTGCTTTCAACTTTCCTAATTGAACTCAAATAATTACCCAAGTCTTATTTATCTTGTTCACAAGTAAACAAAGTGTAGTTATCTTAGCAATATTCATTACAGGTTTTAATTGGGTCAAAGTACATAGGAGAAACTCCTATTACTCAGACATTATATTTGCAGCTTTCTGAATCCGAGCCACCCCTCCAGAATGGAGTCGATTCTTTCAGGCAATTATCAGGGTGTTTCCCCTCAACAAGCTATTTGTAAACGTCTCCTCTTTTTCTCTCTGCTTTGAGTTTCAGTCACAGAGGACAAATGTTAATACAACAGAAGCACACAGGCAATTTTTCTGTGCTCTGGCATTCTACATAAACTTCACCATTCATTAATAATGTCCATTCTTTTAAGGTCCTCTTAATTTAATAATCATTTCTTGAGCAACTGCCCTCTTATAAAAAGTAATGTATTATCTCTCAAGACAGGAATGCCAGAGCAGTGAGTGCACACAGCCTGAGCCCTGGGGGAGATGCTAACTTACAGGGTAACACTGGCACAAGGAGACAGTAGAATCAATAGAACAACACAACTTCTTCAGGTCTCCAAAGGCACTTTAAAATGTCCAGGCAGGTGGTAATAAGTTCAGAATTTTTGCTGGCATGAACATCTTCCTACATCTTCTAGTTGTCACTATACTGCTAAATTATCCCTTAAAATTTAGACTCTACTGCCATTTCCATTTGACATCCAAATTAGCATCTTTAGGCTCACCCATCATAATCTAAATTTGCACCACTTCCCCGAGCTTGTGCTGCATCAGTCCAGTATCACCACAGCAGAAGTGGATGATGCATCTAACAAATCACCAAGGTGGGGTAAGCTGAGACTCTGTCTCTCAAGTCTTTCTATTCTTATCTGGCTTTCTCCTCAGTCCTGTTGTAAGTGCAGTAATTTATCTGCATTTGTTCGCACTGAACCGCTGTAAAGCTTCCTCACTTGTTTCCCTCCCCCTAATTTTATTTTCACTTCAATTTATCACTCATGTGGCCACTGGAGAAGCCTGTAAAAAGCTGAACTGTATTCTTGTAATGCCCACTTAAAACTCTTCAGTGATTTCCAGAGACCACAGGAAGCTCTGTAGTGATGTCCCCAAACTCCTTTCTTTCAGCCGTTTCCTTTGAAGTATTCTTCACGTGATTTAACATATTGTTGAAAGTGGACCTATTGGACAGTAAATGAGGGAGTATCTATTTAATACACTGGCAATAGAAGTTCTTGTATTGGGACATCCAATCATCCCTCTCTTTTCTATTGGCTGCTTTCATTTTCCTATTCACAACTTGTTACACCAACTTCTTTCAACTCACACTCTTCTTACCTTTGGAAGTGTTCTGTCACTTTCCTCCTTTGCAAAATGCCTTTAACCCCTTCCTGGGTACTCTTATATGCCAGTGTACATCTTCCCTTGTGTTTGCTATATCATATTGAAAGTATTGGCCTATGTGTTAGTTTTCTCCAGACATTGTGATTTCCTGAAGGGATTATTGCGATTAATAAATCTTTGTGGAAGAGAACCAACTTGAACTTCTAATTCATCTCTGTAATGTGTCTCTCCACAAATAAAAATATGCTTCTGAATAGGTTTTTAATTCAGCAAAAGGCTGACAAATTAGGCTACCCAAAAACTAAAAATAAAGAAAAATTATGTAAGCAAACAAATTCAAAATTAGACATCAAGTAAACTAAGGAAAGTACATATAACAAGTATTCAAAGATGCAATTTTGTTATTGTTTGGAAAAAATTTATGATGGGACTTTTGAGGGTCAAATATAACAGATTCAAAAGTTCTAATGTGGATATAGTTAGAAAATTTAATTTTGTAATGTAAGTTAAATAAAGAAGAAAATAAGTTGTCCTAGCAGGTATAGTTATAATATGGAAAACTGGGAAAAATTGAAAGTGACAATGAAGTGAAAAAATTGAAAGCAGGGAGAAAAGGAAAAAATGGAATGTTAGAATTCATTAATCCATCCAAGGAAGTGGTACACTGAGAAGATACATATGTGTGGTAGAGACAGGTGTTTTTGAAGAATGAAATTAAATTGAATGGAGATACAGAGGTTGGATATTGTGATGAGACATGAAGTTTAATTCCACCAAGAAAGTTAGAAACAGGTCAGAATGTTGATGAATGAGAGACTCAGTACTGTAGATGTGATTGTGACCGGCTTGCAAAGCAGAAGCCCTATTGATGAGTGGAGGCAGTCAAGAAGACCGCTTCTGACAGGAAACATTTCAAAAGTTAGGACCTTCAGGAGAAAGCTGGGCTTCTGGGTGGTGGGCCAAGTGATGGAACAAGTTATGCTCAAAACTGCTCAAAGATGGAGGTGTGTTTTTTCACAGTATCAGGAAGGCTAGAAGGGGACTCCAGAAAGGCTCCAGGGGAGGTGATTATTGGTAGTAATTAAGCAGGCTGAATAAAGTGGAAAGAACATATTAAAAAAATAGTAACCATGGGCTGGAGATTTATCTCAGTGGTTCTGGCGCCTGCCTCGCAAGTGCAAGGTCCTGAGTTCAATCCCTGGTAACCACATACAATGCTGGGCATGGTGACTCACGCCCACTAGAAATCAATACCACATACCACAGTACCGGGCGTGATGGCTACATAATGAGCTCAGGGCCAGCCTGAACTACAAAGCAAGACCCTGTCTCAAAAAACAAAAAAGTAAAAAAAAAAAAAAATAGTAACCAAAGGGACTTATCATTAGCGGGCAATCGCAGAGTTACCTGAAGGATATTTGAATGCATGAGCTTCTGTTAGAAGCTAGCTCCCCCCCCCCCTTTGGAGAAGATCCACCTCCTCCAGGTAACCAATAGGAAATATAATTTGGGAACATCTGAAAGTCTCCTACAATCACTAATTAGTATTTCTGAGATAGGGGAGGAAGACAGCTATTGAGGCTACATCTAGCCCCTACAACAAGGAAATGGATTTTGTTAATAAGCATTTAGAAATTTCTAAGGTCCTTTGGAATATGTCTAGTTAAAAATAGTTTAAGGGATTATTATGCAACCTTGGTATATTTTGCTATTTGTAATAATGAATTAAAACCACAAAGAAAAAAATTTGCAAGAATTTAGACCTAGTAGATCTTAAGGCACCCAAAATAAGTGAAAGCTCTGACCAACATTTCAACTTTCTCTGTTCTCTCATTTCTGCTAGGAGTTTATGTGAACCAGGCAAAACATTTCCAGGTTTTTTGCTTGATTTGACAGATTTGATTTTCATGTCAAATTAGGACACAGACTTTCTCTAACAGATGTTCAGGAGCTCAATTTGTATCCTAATTGTAGCTAGTATTTACTTTTGAGAACTATAATTTGTCATTATACTACATAGCAGTGACTCAGAAGTTTAATGACTATACAGCTTCTCCATAGCTCCCTGTGTATCTGACACATTGTGATATTCACTGTTCACAAACAATTCTAGCAGCTTAGAGAATATTTTCCCAGTTTTTGGTGGACTGAACTCATTAGGCAACAACTCTCAGAGCATTACATTCTGTTTCTCTGGTTTGGACAGAATTTTGATACCATATTGAAAACTGTTAACAGAAATACTTCTCTAATTTCATTGTGGTTATTAGTGACCAAGAAAGCTTACTAAACTTGTGCTGTTTCTCATCTTACCACTATGCATTCATAACAAGATATTTGAATTTTGAAGTGAGCTTTATTATTACTTGGGAAGAGAACAGTTTTGTAGTATGGTGAGATGCAATCAGATCACTATTTTATACCCAGACATGTTCCACCTGCCACCTTGCTCTAACACCATGATGTTGTACACATCCTTCTGGATTGTGTGATTTCAAGAATATAACTTAAGCAGTAATGAATCTTTCATGGATATGTAGAATAAATATTAAACTCTATCAACGTCTAGTTTCTCATTCAGTTTTGGTCTTGGTAATTTATCTATATGTTATAATGTGGCAATTAATATATTTAAATCACCAAGGTACTTTTCATTTGGTCTTAAAACTGAGTTGTTTTTAGAGAAAAACATTCCTTATTTTTAATTTATTAATGGATGAGATGCTAGTCAATTAATAGGCAATTTAACTTGAGAGAGATAAAGTGAGGCTTTATTGTGTCTCAATAACTTTATATTAATTTTTGAATCTCAATAAAGGATTTTAGCCATCTGCAAAAGATAAAAAGTTTCCTGTTCTGTTCATAATAGTCTTTATTTCTTGATCCCTTGTGTATATTTAGACAGATGCTTGAAATAAATTATTGAAATTATATATTTTGGTATCAACCTGAGAAGTAATTTTAGAAGTTTTCAAGGGTATAATAACCATATTAATTAACTAATGGATATTTCTCATTGGATTGAATATATAATGCTAATTTTCTATGTTCACAAATTGCTCTGGAAGTATTTTGTGTATATTGTAGAGTTAGTTTAAGGCGAGCATGACTTTACTTGAGGGCATTGAAAGTGAAAAGACTCTCACATTAATTGGGATGAATAATCTCAACATACATTTTATTTGTTCTTGTAATGGAATAAAATTATAGTTTTCAGTTATGCAATCTGATTATTTTTCTGACTTTTAAACCACTAAGGTCAACAACCAAGTTAAAGAGTTGGATGACTTAATCCATGACAATTATTTAATAATTTGTTATTAGTAAGTTATGTTATGCAAAATTTCCTCAGTAGGTTTTCCAAACAAACATAAATTAGTCATGCTCTTTCATTCTTTTTAAAAACAGAAAAAGCAGAGAAGCAAAGGGTAGAAATATGATCAATCAGGTGTTGAGAGCGGGCAATCTTATTCTCATTAATCAAACAGCATTTCTTATTTATGACTTTATATGCTATTAAATTGATTAAAATTGAGTGAATTCTCTGAAGACCTAAAAATCTAAATTATCTCTGTAAAACAGAAAACATTACCAGAAAAAGTAAAAGAACTGTCTATTTTCTCAGTAAAGTTTTGTAGAAGCCAATCCTTATCCAGAGGGTACTGACACTTGCACGGAAGGCCTTCAAATGCATCCCTGGACAATGAAACTAATATGACATATCCTAGGTCAGCTTCCCTGGAAAATACATTTGGAGACAGAGATTCAAGTGCAAAACTTTCATGCATGCTTTTATGATTTCAGTATTGTTATTTTAAATGATTTCAGTTTCCATATTTTTCACTTTTGATGTTAAATAGTAAATCTCAATAGCTATAGCCCATGTAAACCAGTTTGCAAGGTAGGAGGTGTGGTTCCCCCCATTTGCTAAGAATGTGAAGAAAATCTGACCTTCAAATGTTTGGAAATCAGTACTGTGTCCCCCAGGCCAAATCTCACCTGCCTAGATTTCTAAATAATATTGGTAAACAGCTGCATTTGTTTATACACAGTGTGTGTCTTTATGTAAATAAAGTTTTATTGGAACACAGCTCCTTCCAATTTTTCACTTTAAAATAAATATTTGTGGTCGAGAGAAGGGAGTAAACTTTGGCTCCTTTCAGCTGAAGATGCTTCCAAGAGAAGGGTAAAAATGCACTTGACACAAGCTGTCAGCTGCCGACACATCCAGCTGCTGTGGGAATGAGTGTGTGTTGCAAATAGGTGTCCATTTGAACATTTAATAGTCTGTTATATAGATTGTGATTTTAGTAAATAATGCCACAGCTTTTTCCTATTTCTTCTGTCTTCTTATCTGGGCCACCTAAAATCCATCCATTATCTCCTACTTTATTACTGTAATAATAAAGACCAACATCTCTCTCTTATATGTAATGCTTAACGTTTGTTATAGTTAAATGAAAAAGAAATGGTGCATGTAAAATCCTTTTTGGACCTGTGTGACTATACGTATGAACAGTGATGTTAAAAGTACCATACATTTTTATATCACTTTTCTAGACAAAAACTAAGAAAAATGTTTGGATTTTATGAACCTACATATCAATCACAGCATATAATGAGAGTATAGTTTTTCTAAAATTTTTAAACAAAATTTGCTTTCAATGTGATTGCAATTCCATGTGATTTTCCTGGGTACCAAACTGTTACAACTTGCTGCATGAGAAAGTCATTGCTCAAGGCTGTGAATTACATTTGTGCATAGAATGTAATTGTATTGTCAAGAAAATAACAATAGTGTAAGGGGAGAAGGGAGCTAAGTTTTGAGTGGTACCTACTGTGTGTTATCTACTTTGTTTACATCTGATTTAAATTTCATTGGGACTTTTCCTTCTGGAAGGAGGAAGTTATCAACATGTTATTTCTTTATTATTTTTTTAAAAAAACTAATGAGATATTGCAAATATATCAAAAGTACAGAGACCAAGAAAAAAATCGGGTGTATAACTGTTGCCCAAATGTTTAATGCCAAAAACCTCATCCTAAGTTAAATTCAATTCAGATAATTTATTAAAATAAGTCAAATATCCATATGTTTCAATTAGATTTTAGCTTCAAATTGTGGCAGTGTAAGCTCACAGAGGGAGATGCACTTGGCCACCATGGGTTGGTTTACAAATGGAGCCTTAGGCAATGGAGCCCTGTCCTTTCCCTCTTGTATGTGCTCGCTCCGTATTCTCTAAGAGCCCCACAGTCCCTGTGGAGACTATTTTGCAAACTTGTTTTATAGCGCAGGAGATGACCAAACTCACTGCAGTTGGGGTGCTTTTCCAAGTGGTTTAGTGTTTGCGTGTGTATATTCTCTGAATGGGATTTTTTTTTTTTAAGTTCAGAAATGAACTTTAGTTGACTCTTTTTCTTTCTACTTTGTTATTCACCTTTCCAACTTCACCTACAAAGTGGATGATATAATATGCACCTCATAAGATTCCTATAGGGAAGTGAGATGGTACATGTGAAAGAACTTAATAGGGTGACTAGTATAAGGGAACAACCAGTGCTCATTTGCTGTTATTGCTTGAAAAAAACAAGCTATTTTGTGTGTTATTTAATGTATTTGGAAATGCACACTACATTAAATATTTTTAAATGTCTTTGTAAGATCAACCACCTGCTATTTAGAAAATTGTTGTACACGTTGCTACCCATTTTGAGAGGACAGTTACTCATAGAGGGAAATATCAAGTTATTTATTTCTGAGGGTATCTCTTTTTCACTAAGATAAGAAAGAGTCCAGTGATGAGCCGGAGGGTTAGCTCAGTGGTTCTGGCACCTGCTTCGCAGGCACAAGGACCTGAGTTCAATCCCCGGTAACCACATACAATGCTGGGTGTGGAGACACGCCCACCGACAATCAACACTGCATACCACAGTGCGGGACGTGGTGGCTCACGCCTGTAATCCCAACACTCGGGAGGCAGAGACAAGAGGATTGCTGAGTTCGCGGCGGCTTGCCTGGGCACCGTAGTGAGCTCAGGGCCAGCCTGAACTACAAAGTGAGACCCTGTCTCAAAAAGCAAAAAAAAAAAAAAAGAGTCCAGTGAAATAGCCAAATGTTTTAGACAGTATATTGTTCCTATACTTGTGGTAAGAACCAATTAAAATGTTATTGTACTAAGGCAATGCTGTTACTGTAATTTCATTCTCTCTAGAGAAATATCAGCGGTTTTATTAAACACATACTTTTAAAAAGTTGAAGTCTTAGATAACAATTGCCATTACTGTAGATATGAGAAAACAACTGTGTGGAGAAAGATATGTTCCTCTAAAATAGGTCATTAAAGTATAAAGAAATAGGAGAAAACTGAAAATTGCATGATATTATCAAATCTCCCTTAAGACTCAGCCTTAAAACAATTCTTTTATTTTCAGTCTTCTTTCTCATTCATGAGTCATTTTGAACCCTTTTTACATGTGAACAAAGAAAGAAATTCAGATTAATCCACACTGTTAACACACTGAAACCTTATTTTAATGTTGAGAGTATTGAAGCAAAAATGGCAAATAATCCTAAAATATCATGTATCTGATATATATTTAAAATAATCTGAGCTACAAAGCAAGACCCTGTCTCAAAAAAGATAATCTGATATGTATTCATTAAAATAAGAAATATCTCAGATCCTTACACCAAACAACTCCATGGAGTTACTTACACTATGAATTTTAAACATCGTAACATGATTCTCCCTAGAAATATGCAGGACTAAAAAGCAAAGATATTTCATTTATCAACTTAAATTGCATTTAATTAAAGGACAGTTTCAACAAATTGAAAGACTGATTAATATTGTCTAATGTCATGCTTTTGTAAAGAGCCTAAGTAAGCAGAAGCCCCATGAGAAGGGTAATATTATGGGGGGTATAAGCAACCTTTCTTAATGTTAAAATAAAACTGGCTTGGATAAGAAACAGTTCAATGCTCATCTGCTGCAGATATTTTGTCATCTTCCTCCTTTTTGACTCATCTCAGCTGGTAAAAGCAGATGTTTTCTGCCCTTAAGTTCCGCCCATCCTTAAATTTCACTTCCAGCTAACCCATCAATCCTGATACATCCCAGAATAACTTCATCATGCCTGTACATTAAACTTTTGTAACTTAATGCATACAAGTTTCCTGAAATTGTGGAATCTTCTAGCTTCCCCCCTTCCCCTAAAGATAGTTCTTAATGGTTACAGTTTCTTAAAATTTATTTTTCTGTTAAATATCTATAGTTGTTTCATATAAATTAATCTCTTGGCATTACCTAAGTGTTTGCTAAGCCCAGTGTGCACAGTTATGCATACAATCATGCCACCTTTGCCAAATTTGTTTTTAAAATATCACAGTACAAAGCAAAGAGATGTCCCATGAATAAATGTGTATTTAAACAGCTCATCTGCTCTAAACTCATTTATGACAGATTCAAGAGCTGTGTTCCATGTCTTACAAGATGCCCATCTCTCTGCTGTTTTTCTCAACTTGAATTAGCTGAATAGCTCAAATTATTTGAAACTAGTAAAGCGTAAAAATGTGAGATTAAAAAAAGCAAATGAAAGCTGTAGACTGTTGGCCTACAGGCCTTAGAAACTGTAGCATTTTAAATTCCATTATATTTTTATTTGCTTCAACTACTAAACTTTTTTTTTCTTGCTGATGTCAGGAGACCTATCTGGAACAGTTGTCCACTCACAGACACCAGCCTGGCAAAACTAGAGGAAGCAAGGGAGCCCACCCCCCCAGGTCTGTCAAAGGAGTTGGCTCATGTGTCCTTCCCACAGTGTGGGGAGGCTGCTGGTGTGTACGTACACGCTGTGTGTTCAATGTGCAGGCAGTGAAGAGGGCCAAGAAGTGCTGGAGTGGCCGAGGTCCTCCATGATATTTTCTAAGGGGAAGTCTGAGTGGGCTTCCTTCCCTATGAGTTTCTGTTCTACATACCAGTGCCGAGGGTAGAAGAGTGAGGAAGAAACGTGTACTTGTCATACATGGATTCCCACTGAAAACATACAGTGTTACAGGCAAACTGTTCTCTTCTCAAACTATGTAATTTCCCAGTTCGGTGGTTGCTTTTCAGCAGCCAAGTTCCTAAGCAAGAAATACATCTTCAGGAGCCTTATTAGCTTCATTCCTTGCACTTCTTTGATTCTTCTCTTTCCTTATTCTTATTTAATTTAGCTTGCATATCATTATAAACTTCTTCAATACCTTTCTGGAACAAGAATGTGTATATTTAAGTAAACCAAAAAATAACTAGAAAACATGACGTGACTGCAAGCATAATATTACCCATGAGGAAGCTGAACTTAAGTACCTTGACCGAAATCATTCTGGAAATAGAGAGGCGGGACAGGTAGGCTGAGAATCGAGCCCCTTGACTTCCAGCCTATGCCTTCCATTTTCACTCGTTTGCTCTTAGCCTGTGCTTGAGCACAATTATTATTTATTTTTGTCATTTCCATCTCTCTGTTCTAGAACTTCCCTCAGCTTGAAATCCCCTTTCCCTTTTCATTACTAGAAGTTTTATCCATCTTCCCAAGCGTGGCAGGAATACCTTCCCTTGAAACCTTTCTTGTCCCAAAAGACCATTGTCTTCTGTCCTATGCATGTACTACCTTTGATTTTATTTGTTTCAGTTATCATCAAAAGTACTAAAAGATAATGTTAAAGTTTTAAATGGTAGACTTATGATTCCTATTATTTTACTTTTCTAAGCTCTCCTGATTTGGACAGCTCTTGTAAATTAAGACAAGAAGCTCTTGTACGACATTTGTAGAAAAAAAAAAATGTACTTATCCAGTTAAGTTCATGATTCAAGGAGAAAATATTTTATTTTCTTTATATTGCCTACTAACACAAGTGTCAAGTATTGACCTAGAATCAATGATTGATAATATGCTAATGTTTGTAGGCCAGTTACCATGAATATTTGGTCCTTAAAGGTCCATAGACCATTTCTGTTACACATTTTTTATGATCTTGAGAAGTAATATATACCAATGGTTAAGAACATGAACACTTTATGGGACTGAAGATGCAGCAGCACGTGCCTACCTCCCAAGTGCAATGTCCTGAGTTTAGTCCCCAGTACTGGAAAGGAAAGAAAAAAAGAACATGGACACTTTAATCTGAAAACATGGTTAAATCTCAGCTTTACCACCTCTAACCTGTGTGACACCAGGCACAGCCATTTGGCAGATGTGGGTCTACACTTCTTCACCTACACAGGGAGTTAATAATGTTATCTGTCCTATAAAGTGTTGTAATGGTTAACTGAAATAATACATATGCAATAGATTGCCTAGTAAATACTAGATCTGTTAATTTGTGAGGAAAAATAATATCAAATGGCAGAGGAAACAACATTGATGGTAATTAAGATGTTTACTCTGTCAGAAGAGAAATAATAATATAATATTTATTTCTAATATTGGAAAGCCTTTTTCTGTTTCTGAAGAGCAACCTTGAATGTCTGTCTATAATGACATGAGACAGTAACAGGGAGAAAAGACCGTGGAAGGTGAAGATGGAGGTTGGGAGGTAGGGGAGTAAACACAACGAACACTGTGGTTTCCTAAGTAACACTGTTCAGAAGCCCAAAGGGGACACACGTGTTACAGAGTCTGCAATCAAATCACATCCAGACCCTATGTGAGCAAAATTAGTAACAGTATGCAGATTGTCTTTCACTCTGCATCAAACTCTATAGGTCTGAAGGTGGGATGTTAAAAGACATTTGGAAAAAGAAAAAAAAGCTTAAATTCTTTGCCCAATTTTTCAAAGGAGCTTTGATGGTATTTAGATGGCAACCTCATTTTAAAGAGAATTGAATTTCACAGAGCCCTGGAGAATCAAGCAGCTGGCATTGCATAGCAAGTTATCTAATTTGATCTGAGTTGAAGTCAGGGGGCTGGGAATGCCGCAGGCGACCCTGCATTCTGCCTCAGTGTGCAGTATTTTGACAGCAGTGAGAACGTCTGAGTATTAATCATCCTCTGACAGTGTCGCCTCTGATCTTATGCAACAGGAAGGCATTTAGAAAAATTTACCTTCTTGGTTTCAATAAGGACATTTCTTCTAGGAAAACTATGTTGCAACACAAATGTTTATAGCTGTACAATAAATAAATGTACCTATGTTCTAAACCTAAGTTATGTAATGGCAAGGTTTGCTAAAACCTTACTTCAAAGCACCATTCTTAGGAAGACAGATTATTTTGTAAAACCTTATTGGTGGTGGACACTTACAAAAAGTCAGGCAAACTTTTATGTCCAATTATAAATATTAATCTTCTGAATATATCTTTTTTTTTAACTTGCAGTGTGGGCATATATGCAGGGCCAGATGTCTTCGTGTTAATCATTCATACGCTTTAATAAATAACCAAGGCAGGCATACAGTGAAAGTAAAGCCCAGATGGCTAACACATTGCACATATCACTGGATGCACTGTGTAGTCATTCCTTAGTTTCTTGAATACTAACTCATGAATGAGTATTTATCTTTTTATCTATCCATCAATCAAATAATAAGTAAGTTGTAAGTTTCCATATACCATGTGTTAGTGACTGGATTGTTTATAAAACCTTACCAGATAGTACTGTAATAAAATTTGCTTTTTATATCCATTCTCTTCAAGACCTATTATCTTCTAGTCTTACCTAGGGTACTCTGCGATTTCCAGAGATTCTGGGAATTATTGTTCAAAATTATCCAAAATTGAAGCTAATTTTGTCATGGTGTGTGCTTAACCAACTCTTTTATTATTGTGAATTCCATGCATCATGACAGATATTACTGGTTGTCAAGTGGTGGTTGATGAATCACAGAATTTTAGAACACTCAGAGAAATTCAGGTCTAGCCCAAGTTACGTTTTAAAGATGGGAAAATGTGAAACAAATGGTGAAGTGGTTTCACCAGAGGCAGGCAAGCAGTATCAGCGCTCAGTCAGCTACCAGCAGCTAACTTCCCTCTGCTCCCCTTTCTAATATATGTTACCTCAACTTAGAACTGTTGTAAAATCAGTTGAGGTAATGAGATTAAAAGTGGTGTCACAGGCATGAGACTACAGTAATTTAAGGGTTTTTTTTTTCCTCCCATTGAAAATGAAATGAAAGAAAAGGCAAAGTCACCTTTAATGTCTCTGCTTTGTTTATTTCCTCTAAAATGGAGACAGTGGGCAGTGAAATACAAAGAAGTAGGTGGGCTGGAGATTTAGCTCAGTGGTTCCAGTGCCTGCCTCACAAGCACAAGGTCCGGTAACCACATACTAATGCTGGGCGTGGTGACTCACGCCCACCAGCAGTCAATACCACATACCACAGCGCTGGGCATGATGGCTCACGCCTATAATCCCAGCACTCAGGAGGCAGAGGCAGGAGGATTGCTGAGTTCAAGGCTTGCCTGGGCTCCATAGTGAGCTCAGGGCCAGCCTGAACTACCAAGCAAGACCCTGTCTCAAAAAAAAAAAAAAAAAAAAAAAAAGAAATAGGATCTGGTCCCACACAGTGTCCCAGTAACAACTGTGGTCTAAAATGACCTTGACTTTCTTCTAGCACTCTGCAGGTACAGCCTAGGACATAATAATGCTAGCTTGGAATAAAGTTAGGTGGTCATCTGTAGACAATTACAGTCCCTTGCATTATATCCATTACATGTTGGGGATAAGACCAAAAACTTTATTCATTAGATCCTACCTCATTAGTTAGTAAGATGAAGATATTTGGTGAGAAGTACAGAAGCGGGAAGCCTCTGGATATCTGCACTTTTGACTTGCTTCCTGAGGACCTGCCCAGGGGAAAGCCTGTCACTGAGTTTCCCAGTGACTGATGGTGTTGAGAGGCAAAGCCTAAGCAGAGGACTCAGAGAGCTGTGCACTGGTACTGCCACATGCAAGATAGAAACTATGCTATGCCTGGCCCAGTTCCCAGTAAATTATGTCCCATTAAGACATTGTTATGTTGTTCTTGAATAGAGACCATAATAATATTTTTTGCATTGTTTCAGTTTTTGTTTAAGCTACTGATGTTGCTCATTTACTCACTGGTCACTGAGGTTAACTTTAATGAAGAAGAAGGCATAGTTCTTTCTAAAAATTTAAACATCAGATTTAAAGGCAAAAGAAACGGCAAAGGTATCACTTAAAAGCAACTTGTATCCTGAACACTGTGTAAGTAAATGCTTTTGTTGCCAAGCAACCAGTCTTGGCAGGCCATACAGTCAGATAAGCTTCATATAGTTATTTTGGCACCAACCAAGGCTGATTCTTGCTTTTCTACCTGTCCCCCACCATTTTCAAACCTTTGTTGTAATGAGCCACTCAACAAGTAAGTGAAGTCAAGAATGATTGCTTACCTTTAGCAACATCATAAGGGTTCTGCTAGTATCTTATATATAAATATATATAATATATATTATATAAACATTATATATATTATATATTTATATAATATAATATATAGTATATATCATATAAATTATATTATATATAATTTATATATAAATATATAATATATTGTATAAATATATAATATATATTATATAAATATAATATAATGTATATATATATAAATTATAAAGAGAAAAGAAAAAGTGTTGGTTTGCTTGTCCTCAGTAGGTCCTTGCACTAGTAAGAGATTTTAGAATCTATGTATACTTTTTTTTTTAAAGGGGGGGGGATTAGTTTAAGAATTTATTTATGGGGCCAGAGATTTAGCTCAGTGGTTCCATTGCCTGCCTCGCAAACTCAAGGTCCAGAGTTCAATCCCCAGTAACCACATACAATGCTGGGCGTGGTGACTCACACCCACCAGCAATCAGTACCACACACCACAATGCCGGGCGTGGTGGCTCACGCCTGTAATCCCAGCACTCGGAGGCAGAGACAGGAGGATTGCTGAGTTTGAGGCTTGCCTGGGCTTCATAGTGAGCTCAGGGCCAGCCTGAACTACAAAGTGAGACCCTATCTCAAAAAAAATAAATAAATAAAAGAATTTATTTATGAGATGTTCCTGTATTTCTTATTTAGAAGAATTATGTGTTTATTTTCAAATATACCGAATCTTTCAAGAAAAAAAACAGTAATATGTACATATGCACTGAAAGATTTAAGGAATTTGCTCATGCAATTGTGGAGGCTAACAAACTTCAGATCCTTTAGTTAGTAAGTGAGACACCTAGGAGACCTGATGGTGTTAGTTCTACTCCAAAAGAAGGCATGTTTCATAACCAACAAAGGCCAGGGTTTCAGTTTACATCCAAAGGTTAGGGAAAAAAGCTGATGGACTTGCTCAGTTAGGCACAAGGAGTTCCTTCCCATGGGTGGGATTATCTTCTGTGTTCTGTTCAGGCTTTCAACTGATTGGATGAGGCCAACCCAGATTCCAGCGGCCAGTCTGCTTTACTTACTTGACCTGTTCAAATGTACATCTTATCCCAAAACACCCTCACAGACACACAATGGACTCAGTGACTGTTAAACTGACACATAAAATTATCCATCATACCACATATGTGTTAAAGTCAGTTTGTATAGAATATGGAGAAATTATTTTGTTATTATTAGAGATGAGCAAAAAAAATTGTGATTAGTAAACCTTAATTACTGATGACCATTGACTAAGTCAAAAATGTTTGTATTGTTCTGCTAATGATGTATACATAATTCTAAAACAGTCCTTATTTCCTAGGCATCACAGTAAACTGTATGGATTTGGGTTTTTTAAAAATTTTAACTGTATTAGTAAGTTTCCAGTTCATGAAGTTCACATCCATCTTGGGTAGTAGGTACATGTACATAATGCAGCTTGTTTCTTTTCAAATCCCCTTTTCCTTCTCTTCCACCCCCATCTCTAAATGCCCTTTCCCCCACTTTCATTCCTGTTATTGTTCTTATCTTATGTTTATGGCATGTAGTGTTTACATTTATTGTGAGTATTTGGTACCTGTACATGGCATGCCATAAATATTACTTCCCTTTTCCTCCCTTTCTCACCTGAGCCTCACTTTCTGGGCCTCATCCCATTTGTGAGATGCACCCCTTTGTTTCTCTGCACCCAGCCTTTATTTTTCTCTTTGTTTGCACTTTGCCTTTTTCAAATGAAAGTTACCAGTTTTCTTGAAGCTCCTCTGAATTATTTTGCCCAACATTACATTTTCAAAAATATTCTGTCTTTTCACTTTACTAATTGATTCTTTTGTCGTACAGAAATTTTTGGCTTCATGTAATCCCACTTGTTGATACTTGCTATTATTTTTTGTGCAGTTGGATTTCTGCTCAGGAAGTGTTTACTATGTCTCTGACTTGAAGTATTATACTTCTTTTACCTTCTGGTAGGATCAATGTTTCTGTTGTACTGTTTAAATCTTGGATATATTTTGGTTTTAGTTTAGTACGAGGTATGAGACATGTGTCCATCTTCAGTCTTTTGAAAATAGCCAATTTGCACAGCACCATTGGATAAATAGGCATCTTTGCTCCAGTAAGGTTTCAGTCCTTTTGTTGAAGATCAAAAGCTGAATGTGTGTGGGATGTTTCTGCATCCTTTGTTCTCTTTCACTGATCCACATGTCTGTTTTTATCCCGTTATCTAACATTCTTTAAACTGTTGCTGTGCAGTGTAATTTAAAGTCAGGTATTGTGATGCCCCCTGCTCTGTGGTTGTTGCCCAAGTCTCCTTGTGCTATTCTGGGTCTCTTCTGGTTCCATATGAATTTTGGTTTTGTTTTCTCTAGTTCTGTGCAGAATGCTATTGGCATTTTGATTAGGGGTATTTGTTTTAAAAGAGCACTTTTAAAAGGTAGCACTCTCCCTCCTTTCATTTATTTGACTTATGTTTTTAAGGGGAAATCCTAGATTTTCAAGAGCACACTCTTTTATTACTATAGGAGTGATTTTTGCCTCAGTGTTTAACATGGCAATACAAGATGATTTCCTTTAATGCTTATCAATACTGTCATTTAAAGGGGGTGTTTAAAAAAAACAATGCCAACATGCACGGCTCCTGTCTTTGCTCTTACAGTCATTCCTTAGAACAGACCAGTTGACAGTGGTTGCACCAGCACTCTTCAACAGACACAACATCACTCAATTAACAAAACAATATTGTAAGATTATTTTTAAGGAATTAAACACAAAGTAGTAAGGTGTATATGAAGCTTCAACTAGGAAAGAATGTCTAGCATTGTATTATTTGATATGCTAGAGAGTGTGTGAGCATTAAGATTGTTTTAGTTACTTCTCTCATGGCCAAGGCAAAATACCCAACATCTAATGGTAAGAGCAGAAAGGTTTATAATAGCTCACAGTTTGTAGAGTTTTCATTTCATAGTTAACTGGCTCTGAAGCAGAATGGCGGATGGGCATCACAGAGGAGAAACAGTTCATGGTGGGCAGAAAGCTGGAAGGCAGCAAAGCAGCACATAGCAGGTAGGAAGTGGCTACAACAGTCCTCGTTTTTAGCCCTTCTATTGTATCTAGGCTACCTGACTTCAGAATGAGTAGAACTCACAATGGGATGGGCCTTCCCATAATCCACTCCCAGAAATAAACTAATCAGTGAACTAATTTAGTAATCACATACCCTTGATTCCAGCATTACAGATTTATCCCAGCATCATACCATCTCTGAAAAGCCTATAATTGCATGAGGCTTTGGTAGGACATCTCTACCCAAGCCATAACAAAGGGTATATTGAGGATAGGAGTTTTACTTTTTAAAATCTGAAGCATGGACTTGAATTAAATGTTATCTCTAGGGCAGGGGAAGCATGTTGCTTTTTTTCCCGTTTTAAAAAAAATGAACTTTTTAACACAAAGAATATAAAAAGAAAATGCCTGATAAGTAGTTTCAACATAGAGGGTATGTTTAATAGGACATTTATGGGAGCACCAAAATAACCAAAGAACTTTACTTTGAAAAAAGTCAAATCATCACAGCTAAATTTTAGAAGAGACCATACAGTTTCAGGGACTCAGGAAGATTGGAGATTGTTAAACTATGCCTTGATAGACCCTTTTATTACCAACATCTGAAATCATAAAGTGAGCAAAAAGAGACCATGGATGGTGGAGATTTCCATGTGAAACATCCATTGCCCTAATTTCATTCTTGTTTAAAAGAGGAGGTTGCTGAGTCTTGGAGAAACTAAGGATGAATCAGAGACACACGGCTAGTTAAGGACCAGACTCAGACTAAACTTCCTAAATGACAACATTTTATTACAGTATCACTCCTCAATCTATTAGAAAGTATAAGTCCATGTTAAACAACCAGGACTCAGGATCACAGTCAGAAAAATGTCTTTCCTTCCCCTGCCATTAAAACCTAATACAAAGTAAAGTTTAGCATGCC
The DNA here is from genome assembly GCA_004025085.1 of Thryonomys swinderianus. Taxonomy (NCBI): domain Eukaryota; kingdom Metazoa; phylum Chordata; class Mammalia; order Rodentia; family Thryonomyidae; genus Thryonomys; species Thryonomys swinderianus. The sequence goes on along the minus strand of PVIC010000131.1, from coordinate 33,163 downwards.
AGCAGTGCCCTCTTATTTTCTCATATGGCCTTTTCTCATGTGTCCACCCTATTTCAAAAGCAGTGGGTTTGGATGTCAGTTAAAGGTCAGAACAGCTTTACCTTTGCAAGAGGTAGGAGATGGTCGATCTCCTAGATTATGTAGGATTATGTGCCATCCATCACTTCGTCTTCAACCTTTGTAGGAGTCTCCTGAAACCAGAAAGAGTCTTGGGAGATCCTGGAACAACATGTATGTAGTTGTGCTCCAGCTACCCTACAAACACTAAAATCTTCTGCCCTTGGCTTGAAGTCCCTTTCAGGTGAGGACAATGACAAATTATTTTAATCAGGGCAAGTTTGGTTATGAGGCACTGTACTCCATGAAGTCAGGAACTCTTGTGTCAAATATTAATAGCCTAGCTGGCACACACTACGTGCTCAGTAAGCAAATATGTAAACAGAAGTTAACCAAAAATTAGCTTAAATAAAAAGATTATTGAAAGAATATAAAAGAATTTAAATGAAACAACTGCTGACAAACAACACCTTTGCCATCTTGGCATATTGGCTTCATCAGGCTTTGCTGATCGATCTGAGTGCCCCCTCCCCCTGCCACATCCATGATGATGGAACTTCAATTCCTGTCACATTGGCTCGGTGTCCCAGCCCTGCCCGGAAAGTGTGAGGTCCTGAGTTCAATCTCCAATCAATGCCAAAAAAAAAAACCTGATAAGAATGTAATTGAGAGGTTTTGAATTATCAAGGATCAAAGGATTAGTAAATAGAAACTTCACATTACTCTACCTTTTTCTCTGAGAGTAGACAAAAGGTTAGTAGTCTCATATGTAGTTCTTGCATGGAATCATTTAGACATAACTGGCTGGCTAGAGAGGGCAGATGATAGATTTAGTACAGTTTCTGCCTGAATTGCAGTGGCATGGATCTTTCAACCATAAGAGTTTTCAGAACCATCTAGGAAGCAATGTAAAGAATGTAGAAGCTCTGTAGAATTCTAGGCCAATAGATTATAGTCTATGATTGAACTTGGGCCCTTATGCTTCCATGGTAGATATGGTACCACTTGAGCTAAATCCCCGCCCTTGCATTACTGTCTTTGTGAAGCATCCCAAGTAATTCTAAGATGAAGCTAGGGTCCACATTATCAACAACTCTGAGAGTATGAGACTAAGCAAACAACACATTGTTGAACCTTATAGTTTAAGACATTTGTTAATAAAGTATTATATCTGCAATTTGTTTATTCAAAAATTTTAAAAAGCCATTAAAAGATCAGTTTAAATATTAAGTGCTATGCTATTAGTTGCTATGGCTTGAGAGAAAATTAAATAAAATAGATAGTTTTGAATACTTACATGTATTTGAATAATATATCCAAATAATTCTGTTGTTTTATCTAGTATCTTTGAAAAAAGAAAATGAACTCCGTAATTTTGTCATATATTTTAATTAAGCCTGCTACATTTAAGCACATATACACATAAATTGTCCCAGTTGAATGGAATCATTAAACAATACCAATATGTCTTGAGCATTTAGAAAGCTCATTTTAATATTTAAATTATTGACAAACAGAAAGTCTTTCTGTATCCAAAATAAGAAAAGTGAGTTGAAATTAGAATACCCATTTTTTTCCATGTAAGCAGTCATTTTGGAAGTTCTTCAAGGGCTGGAGATTTAGCTCAGTGATTCCAGAGCCTGCCTAGCAAGCCAAGGTCCCTGCTTCATCCCCGGTAACCACATACAGCAGTACCCGGTATGGTGTGTAATCCGCCCTGGTCCAGTTACCGTGCAGTCTCCGTAATCCAACGGTCTTGGGAGGGTGAGTGGTGACACGGAATTAATACAGCAACTGGGCTCTGCGTAGTCAGGGACCTTCTTTATTAAACAATATCAAGTGGTTACCAGCATTCACATAGGGCACCTTGGGATGTGATTGGATGAGAGGGCGGGTGTAGTGCTCACAGTGGGATATGATTCGGTACAAGGACGGAAGCAGCATTTAGCATTGTATGATTGGTCTGCGTTACCTGTATTACATCACCTGCTGTCTGTGACGTTGCTATAGTTTCTTAAAGGGGCATGGCCTCTTTTCATCAGCTGGGAGAGAGAGGGTAAGTGGAAATACCTGGAGAAGGGTTTGGCCACAATGGTGGCCACACTCACGGGCAATCAGTACCACATACCATAATGACAGGTTTGGTGGCTCAAGCCTGTCATCCCAGCACTCAGGAGGCAAAGGAAGGAGGATTGCTGAGTTCGAGGCTTGTCTGAGCTCAGGACCAGCCTGAACTACAAAAAGCAAGACCATGTCTCAAAGAGACAAAAAATAAAAAATAAAAATAAAAAAGTTACTAAAAACAGGTTATATGTTGTATAATATCAATACTTACTCTGCAATCTTATTTTTAGATTTAGATCTGTTTACTCTATCTAAAAAATAGTAATGTGGCTGTAAACATCAACTCTAGGCTTACAAATTGTTATTATCTATAATTTGATAATACTGTAACAAAAGTTACTAATACCCAAAAGAATAAGTTAAAAATATGATCAGATAGTGATAAGTACTGAACAGTATCAAGTAAACGTAGTGTTTTAAAATTCTCTTAATTTTATCTAAAACTAACCTATTTCTTTTCATCTCTTTGAATTACACTTTTACTGTAGCCTTGACTAACATTTCATTGATCATATGAGTGAGCATATTCTTTCCAAAGAGTTTCTCAGTAACATGTGTCCCTTTGATTTTTTTCAAGTATAAAATGTGTAAATCACATCCATGTTTTTGCTTTATAATAGTAAGACCAATATAATAGTCATTGTTCAATCTGTGAAATAGAACAGGTGTTACAAGTGTTTATCTCAATATTATTATCAGATTCTTTTTATCAAAAGAATTAATGTTCTCATTTCAGCTTTCTGTAGGTGGTTTTTACAGCTAGCTTAAGATGTTCTGTGCCAATTGTGAATAGAAATTCAAATTCTTGTATTTGATAATTATGCGAGTTTCCTATTTCCTAGCTTGTATTTCTAGACTGATGTCTCTATTGTTCTTTTTTGTTTTAGTGTTATCTCTGAATACTTATTTATAAACTGTTGAAAGTTATTATGAGATTTAATTCAATAACTTTCTGAGGTAACAATATTATTTTTAATGCTATTAAGAAGCATGGCTTATAAGAGATGTTTTAGTTTTATCTGCTTAAAACACAACATAGGTTATTTATTTTATAACTAAAAGCAAAATAGATTACAGAATCTCCTCCTCTTTTCCTCATGAACCTGGTAAACTGAGTCACAGTGGAATAAGCAGATGGACTTTCAGCCACACACAATGTAGTTTTCCAAAGTATATAATTTGAAACAAATGTAATGCCAGATGGGCACTGCTTTGTTGAAGACAGTGTTGCCCAAGAATTTGCCAGCCAAAGCCTATTTTGTCTCTGGCTACTGCTTATGGAAAACTGCCAGAGGGGAATAATTCCAGTGGGAGGAAATTTGGATACATTCAGTACAGTATCCAAATTTAAAGCCCTCAACAAAAATATTCACATGGCCAGCCTACGTTTTACAAGTAATGTATTTCTAGCTATTCACCAAACTTACTGAAATCGGTTAACATCATTTTAAACGTATTACTGAAGTCACACAGGATATACGTGCCTAAATTTGAAGTGCATCCCTTGACAGATTCCTGTAAAGAACCCCAGCTAATTAATCATACTGATAAGACAGGCAGAAGCTCTGAGTACCCCATTCCAATTATACCCTGCCTCACCACACTAGATGAGCTGTTGTCTCCTTTCTTCATTTTAGTTTTTCGTGTTTTTGGTGGAAAGGTTGTTTTCTTACAAATTACTTTAAGCATAGCCAGATGTGAAACTCAGTTAAATTTTAAGGTAGATTTTTTTTTTCCTTATTACATGGAGAGAAACAAAAAAGACTAGGTTTGTGAAAAGACTGCTTCCATTCTTTCCCTGAACTAGCCACAGGAGCATATTTTCAAAACCTTCATCTGTGTCTTTTTGTGGCATAGTTTGTAAAGTTTTTGCAAACATTTATGTTAGGCTCTTTCCAAGTTGGTCATATAATTTTATTTTGCATGGTCATAATAATAAAATTGAAACAATCAGAAATATGGAAAGAAGTGTTTTTGAAGGTCCAGTATGTGTTCCCATTTCCTGTTGGTCTTCTGTGGGTAATGGGAACACCATGGGTACTTGGGGACACCGACACCCACAGAAGTCAGCAGGCAAAGCTCTGTGGCAAGTGAGTGTGGAGACCTTCGGTTCTGATGATCTAAAATAGCATTATATCAAAAAGCACGGTGAAGGTGTTAGGCCAACATTTCTTTGCTAAATTTTTGGAGGCAAGAAAAGAACAGATCTTAGGGATAGGGTAAAAATGAGAAACCCAAGCCTCTAAAATGTTTTTCTGAACTTTCAGAAGTCAACTGTAATTAACATCTTGGTTATAATTCAAGTTTGAGTTTCTGCTTTGCAAAGCTAATTTGTAGTTTAGGGAGGCAGAAGTGAGAATTCTTGCCATGCTGCACATTGACTTGCGGATGAAAATAATACTACAGATCTGCTAATCTGAAAAGAACTGGAGGAGCAAACAGAGTATTTTCCAGTTCCCTATTTTGGGTAGAGTGAAGCCCTCACCATGGTTCTTAACCTAACACTGTGTTGGCCCTTCCAGAATGTGAAGAGAAGCTGTGGAATTTATGCTCTGATGGTGCACGTTCACACTGAAGTCTTTCTTAGGCCCACACAACTAAGCTACTTGCTCAGTTTCTGGGCCTCCCTTGAGCTAACTCATGAATTGTTTTAGAAATTTCTAAGTCTTATTCGAAGGTTTTTACTCTAAATTTGAAAGTTTATAGATGGAAACAACGTGAAAGTGTCTCCCACATTGGAGCAGTCCAGAGGAGACAACATAGCCTTCATTCTGTACATCATCTTGGTTTTCCTGTCTTCATTCTCAATGTGAAGATTCTTCTATTTTTTTTCTTAGTCCCAACTCTGGTTCACATTAGATTCTTCTTGCTAAGAACAAATACATCTTTATGAAATGGTAGTTTTTTAAAAAGCGGATATGGTTTGTATATTTGATTATTGTGATTAATTCAATTAATTATTTTTTAAATTTAATGTTATTCAAAACCAGGCTTTTTGCCTAAAGCTCTCTATAGTGTCAGTTATTAATATTATTTTTGGTTGTTTATTGTACAAGTCAACCTAGGCTAGAGTATTCTACACTGACCCAAATTGTCAATAGCTTAGTATAGAAACAGTTTATTTTATACTCTTCTATTGTATTCTTTTTTTTAATAAATTGAGTTTATTGGTACATTTTAGGAATACATTATGATCACATTCCTCATTGGGAATTTGTACCTGTCTCTGCTATTATATTCTAAGATATAGGAAAAAGACTCTGTGATCCATGGTAGTTTATCCTCTATTCTACTCAGGCCTTCTCACCATGGAAAAAGAGTGTACAGAATCAATTAAATTACCTAAGCCTTCAACCAGATGTTACTTTACATTACCACTGGTCAAAGCATATCTGTCACATGACCATGCCTGACCTCAGAGGGGCAGGCAAGGGCCATTCTATGATGTGCCAAAAAGAAGAGAGATAGGAGGTTTGATAGACACATGAATTGTTATTGTATTCTTTTCAGGACTCCCCTCTATGTTATTTTATATATTTAAAGATTTTTTTTTTAAGGCTAAACAAGCCAAAGACTTACTTGATAATTGTGGAAAGAAAAATACTCTTGGTCAAAGGTAACCAGTAGGTATACAGTGGCATGTAATTAACTTAAATGTACAAAAAATAAATGATAAAAACCTGCACATCACCCCAGTTCATTCTTACTAGCCATCATAGGTCATCAATAGTCTATTAGTGGTGGTGGACCTATAACATACATGCCACTATCAGCTGTCTATTATTATTGAAAGCTCTAAATAGGTCCCCATCACTGGTCTACCCCTTACATGTAACAATGTCATGGGAATATATCTCGGTCTATTGACCTTTAGACATGTTAGTTAAAACCAATGCTAATAGAAAAAAAAAATGAATGGGGTGGATGTAATACCCAGCGTATCTGCTGGCTAGTCTCTAAATTCAAAGCTAAGTTCTATGGGAACTGTCAGAGGAGATTTGCAATGCTGCTTCGTTTTCATTCAGCAGAAGTTACTCCTTTTGTCTCCTCGGAGTGACATGTCCGGTGATGAGAAGCCTGGTAAATCTCCTCAGTCATTTCCTCCATCCTTAGTGGTCTGTGCATTCTCATAGCCTATCATTTGCTCGAGGGTGACGCCGAGTGCTGGTGACAGGTTAGATGAGCTTCCGCTCCACAGATTTCTTAAACACTCCTGAAACAAATGCAGATCTGTTGTCATGAATAATCATATCTGGAAATGCGGACCTTGAAAATCACTGGCACAGAGCTGTTATTGTGGAGCTGAGGTGTTGCAAGGTTTTGTCAAGTGGTATCTGAAAGAAGCTCTCTTTTCTGCAGAATAGATAGAAATTCTTAACTACGTCTCTTTTGCCATTTCTCATAGGAAGGAAAGGTCCTTTGTGGATTAAATAAAGTGGTTTGGCACGGCTACAGTCTTCTCAGTAACACAATTGAACACATGCTTTAGATATAATTATTAGTGCATATATATCACCATTCATATATTCCTAGGTGATTTGCATAGACTATTCCAGTAATATGAGCTAAATGATGATTCTGTTCAGTTCCTGAAAAGGATGAATTAAAGCATTGATTAGAAAATGGGATTTATGCTGTATATTTCAGAGGCATTAGCATAGTTGAGACTATGAAAGAATTGGCTTACTGAGCTAGTTATATGGAAAAATAATAGATCCAAAATGGTCTTTTATTTCATATGTATCTTCGGCCAGGCTTTCTTCTGTCCAGATCAGCCTTTCTTTCTGCAGAATATGTATTTTTTGTGAGAAAGTAGACTGATTCAAATAAGATAGAACTACATTGTGCCGGGCGTGGTGGCTCACGCCTGTCATCCCAGCACTCGGGAGGCAGAGACAGGAGGATTGCTGAGTTCGAGGCTTGCCTGGGCTACATAGTGAGCTGAGAGCCAGCCTGAACTACAAAGTGAGACCCTGTCTCAAAAAAAATATATATATAAAAAGATAGAACTACTTTAAGGACCAGCAACCACCCTTTTATTGACAATAAAACACATGCTCTTATTACTAGATTAAACCCCTCTTGTGTACAGGATCTGGTTGCATTAAAGAAGGTAAATCCTATGGAAAGAAAGGAATCCTTTTGCTACAATCTGCATGTAGTCCCTACTTTCTTTCTATGCTGAAAGTACTTCTAGTCCAAGTTCTTTGTTTTTGAACTGCTAGCAAATAGTATTAAATCTCAAGTAAGGTTTGAATTTTTCCATGCAATATTAGCTCTTTGGTTAGGCCTGGTATGGCTAGCCAATATCTGCAGCATAGGTTTTAGATAGATATTAGCATGATAATAGGGAAACAGGTTTGCAATTTTAATTTCAGTACCTATTGCAAGGCAAGTTTTATGAATAGTGTTGAAAGATTTATATGACCTGTCAAATCAATTCATAAAATTCCTGTTTTGAAGGGGAAATTAAAAGTCAAGGTGATGGAAAGGTTACATTCATGCATTTGCAGGGGATGAACCACATAGATGGGATGTCTTTGAAAGCTAATGAGAAAGCCACTCGCCAGGCAAGTTGTTCAGGAGCATTGTCAGCAAGTGAAATGGTTGTTGCCTTCAGGGAAATGATTTACTGTGCACAAAAACAATGAAATCCATCTTGCCGTAGGAGCTGGCTTGATGGTAGCACTTCTCTTTTCTGACTTTGGCTCTCTCTCCTTTCCTGTGTCCAGCACAAGGACAGCCTCTGTGCTGAAGACCTCTGTGCCAACTTGTCCTCCTATCATGTGTATGATTTTAAATAATAGATTACCATTGGATGTGTCAGTACACATGCCTGTTTGTTTTAGGTTTCTGTTTACTTACTTTGGAGTTTAACTGACCGACCTTGAACCAAGTGTGTTTGACTTACCCATAGTAAAATGTGGCTTCAGTATTTAGAATTGGAAGAATATAAAATTTTTCCTTTCTGAAAAAATTACCCTGTCCCTTTTCTTTTCCTGTGGTTTTGGGCTATTGCTTCTGTCACTCATATTCTGACCATGTGCTGGCAGAGAAATTTTTGTCATATTCCTTGTGCTTACGTATTTCTAAATCACTTAATTGTGAAACAAAGCAAGTTGAGTTTCCTCAAAGCCTTTCTTCCTGTAACTGAAAACAGAACCTGTAGCACACAGGACTTGTTCTCATCGCACAGGGCTGTCTCTGGAGGCACGGAGAATTGGTCAGAAGCTGTGATACATCATACAACCACCTTACAAATGAAGACAGCCAAAAGGCAGTGCTCTGTGTGTGCCGGAGAAGGGACACAGGGAGCTCCTGGCTGCCGTCACTTTATATTCTCCAGGCCATTGCGAACACCCTCCTTTGAGAGGCCGCATTGTGTAGCTGTTGTCACTTGCACAGCTGGAAAAGGAAAAGGAAAAAGGGAACGAACAATAGGATTGGAAGGCATGTAGAAGGCTGTGAGTCTTACCGTGATCCTCAGGGTTTGGAGAAGCCTTTCAGCTGTTTGTGCTGCTGGGTGGTGTGCCAGTGTCTGTTAACATTGCGTTTTGACTCCATTCTGTGATCTGAGGTAAGGAAATGTCTCAAAATCACTTTATTGACCCCCTTTGCCCCAGTACCTATGCCAAGACTGCTAGTTCCTGGCCAACCCCATTAGATTCTTTGATTCAATCGTCACAGTTCTCTTGTCTGAAAAATGCAAAATGCAAAATGCACACTGATATGCTGAGAGAGATGCATAGAAAAATCTTTAAAGCAGCAGTTCTGTTTGACCTGTAAAAGAGGAACCTAAAGGCATTTCCGTTTCTCCTCTGATGAGTGAAATGATTAATATTGGGGTCAGATCAAAGTTTTATGCTATAGTGACTATTTTTAGAGGTTCTGTTTCAGTTCCTAGTGAAGTATTTTGCCGGAAAGAAACATCCCTTTGTTTGTTGTATTGAATTTTCTGTGCTCCTAGGAAGTACTTCTTCATCCTGTTCAGCATGCCATAGCATCCTGGAAGGGAAACAAGTATTTCAACATGTCTACAGCAAAGAAATAATACAGTATAATCAACACACTTTCTATTAAAAAAAAAAGAAATCAGTTTTCATTTTACCCTATTCTCACAAAAATAGTTCAGGTACAATCTAAGCAGCTTTAATAAAAATGAAAGTATCATAGGTCAAGAGATACTAGAAATTAAAGTCAATCCAAGATCTTGAGAATTTTTGCTGCAGCAATTTTACTGTTCTGAGATATTCAAAGGTATTTCTAGGCTTAATTACTGATAAAACTATGAGGGGTTTTGTTTCTTTGTTGTTACTACCATAACTGCAGGCAGCCAGGTCAACTACCGAGAAATTAGTGCCCTCTATGAGTGGAAATTTAGAATGCATCTTAGGATTAATATTTGGTTAATGTTACGAATTGTAAACAGTATTGATGGGAGTGCAGGCTTACTGAAAGAGAATGTTTTATACAAGACTTTCTTGCTATAAGTATTTTGTTGCTGAGGAAAAACTAAATAAAAACAGAAGCACACATTTCTTAGCTCTGTCCCTGCTCTTTCATTGGATCATGTTTCACAATATACTCAGCCCCCTTGATGAAGCAGCACTTAAAAACCATAGAGAGCTGGGCGTGGTGGCTCATGCGTGTAATCCCAGCACTCGGGAGGCAGAGACAGGAGGATTGCTGAGTTCGAGGCTTGCCTGGGCTACATAGTGAGCTCAGAGCCAGCCTGAACTACAAAGTGAGACCCTGTCTCAAAAACAACAACAACAACAACAACAACAACAACAACAACAAAAAGTACACCAAAAACCGTAGAGAAACCACAGTTTCCTGCACATGATTTCTAAAACTGTATGTGCAAGCATGTTTGCTACATAAACTTTACCTGCAGTGCTTATTAGAAAGGGAATTGCAAACCCCCCACCCCACCCCACTCACCACCCCAGCAATGCTGACTGAATAGACTTCAGTGGGCCCTGGAATTCCCATGTTCTTACCCAGCAGCCCAGAGATCTGCAATGCCTTCCAGGCCTGAGAAGTAATGTCTTCCCTGACCTCTGCTGTACCTGGGCAGCACCAGATAATCACTGCCCTCAGAACACAGATGCTCTCTCCACTGGACGGGGGGCCTGCTCTTCTCACCTCGGTCCTATTTCTCTCAGGACCCTCTCTTGCTTGGTTCTTGCCTGTCAGGCATGGAGTGAGATCATTTCTCCTGAACAAATGTGCTCTTGGGCTTTTGATAACTGATTGAGTGATCGGATTTCTTCACTTGGTGCTTGTATGCCTGCTGCCGCCTTTACAACTGTCACTAGAGCAACACCAAAGCCGATCTCTACCTTGGCTGTGCAGCCGGCTGTTATCAGCAGACTCTCAGAGACATACAGCCCATACCCAGCTTGAACACTGGCATCAGCCACAGATATTTGCTATTGAAAATGTCAATGCAATTTTTTCTAAATATGTATACACAGCCAGGCGTGGAGGTGCACACATCTGTAATTTCACCACTTGGGAGGCTGAGGCAGAAGCCACTGTGAGTTTGAAGCCACCCTGAGCTACAAAGTAAGTTCAAGGACAGCCTGAACTATATAATAAAACCTGTCTCAAAAATATATGTATAAAGATCATATTTCTGTCGTCTCTTGTATGTGACGTGTTAGCTTTGATGTCCTCCGAGCTGGTAGTCTCCAGATTCTCAGACAGCGACCCCTCTGCCAACAGCACAATTTCTCACAATGTCTCATGTTAAAGGGGGTCTGTGAGCCCAATGCCAGGCAGATAATTTAGCAAATCCTTTGTTCACACCAAACCTACCAGGGCCTGCCCCGCCCTGGCTGAGTCTTTCTTAGGACACACAGTGTGAAAGCTCTCAGTTAGGGGAGACACAAGTCTAGAATAAGGTCTTCCCGCTTGTGATGGAAACCTTGGGGGCGGTTAACAAGAGTGGTTAAGAGATATAAATTAGACTCCCTAGGGTGCAACCTATTTTGATGTAAGTCATAGAAAATCACAGAGTAAAGAAAATCAAAACTGTGCTTCATTTATTCATTTTTTTAAATAAGTAAGGTATACTGCTTTGCTCTCTTCAGTTTCAGGAAAATCTGTCTGATATGTGCAGTCTTTGGCTTTTTTTTTCTTTTTAGTCGTCTGGCTCAGCACCTTTGGGTGCAGTATGTAATGTATTTTTATACCCACCTCTATGCTTTGTTGAGCACTCAAGCATGGGCATGAATTCACTTTAATCTTTTTCTTTTTGTGTTTTGTTTTTTAGGTAAGTACTTTTGGTTATCCTCTTCCTTGATGCTAAAAGGAAACGCACCTGTCTGATGTGGGAAAAATGGCTTTTAAAAACAAAAGCCAAAAGATAAAACATAATGTGAACAGTAAAGAAAGAGACCCACTACTTTGATGCCGGTAAGAATTTTAAGTCTCCGTTGTCAGAAGCAGGCAGAGAAGTAAGGCTGGTGGGGGATGGGTGGGGCGGGGTTGTGGCTGTGGGAGCAGAGAAGGCTGCATGGAATGTTCATGAAGTATTCGTTCACGCCTGCTTATTGGTTGGCTAAGCAGCCTATGTCTCTGAGCGGCTCACCGTTCCCAGGCTGGAAATTATTCACTTAAATGCAGCTTTTAAATGTTTTCTGAGAATCTCAAATGGAAACAAAGCTGGACAGTATGGAGGATGTATTATTTATTTATAAAAAGGAATGAAAATAGAAAAATAATTGTTTTAGTATTTAATTGGCCTTTGTATAGCTAGGAAGTTGTTAAATATATCAGTAACATATGATCATGAATATATGTATAGGATTCACCTAGAAAATGTCTTCAAGCTTTTGACAATAAGTAAATGTATAGAATCTGGGTAAGTAAAATAAATAGCCCTTAACTCAACTTTAATTTATTCCATCTTTGTGAGTACTGTGAATACTGACTTTTTCTCATTTTCCATGTATAGCTTTCATATATAGGAAATAACATACAAGATACAATTGTACTTATAATCATGTAAAGGTCTTTTTCTCTATTCATAGAACATTTTAGATGAGTGTGGATTTTTAAGATTTAAACATGTATGGAAAACAGAATGTTCATGTTGATGCCAGTATAGCTCTTTTAAAAATAACACATTAAGGTAGGATAACAACATTATTCAATATAAGTGAGTAAATATATTAGTAGATAAATATTAACATTGAAGTTAAAGAAATTGCAAAGCTTCAAAGATTCTAGATACTATTTCTAGTGACGACATTATTTTTTGTCCCATTGATTAAGCTGATCTCACTGAGTTTCTTGGCCTTCTAGCTATTCTTCTACCTCACATCATCAGTTACTGCCCATATTCAAACCAGACTCCTGTCCCGTACAAAGCCTTTCTCAGTATTCCAGCATATACTGCCTTATCCTGGCCCCAAAACCATATCTTATGGAGGTCAAATATTCCTTCACTAGAGCTTCCATAACAAAGTCAAGGACAGGTGATAGAAATTTATGCCCATACAATTATGGAGGCTGGAGTCTGGCTTCTTTATGTCCTCTCTGCTTGGCTTATAGATCATAATCTTATTCCTCTGCTTCTTTCCATCTGAACTAATTTTCTCTTCTTATAAGAATATCAGTTGGGTAGGGATAAGGGTAAAAATGAGAATTAACTCATGTCATATACTGACAAATTCCCCAGTGTTGATTGTGATTGTGAGCTGTCTATAAAACGTACCAATAAAGAATTCAATTAAAAAAAGAATATCAGTTGTATTGGATACAGGTCCCACCTTAATGACTGTAAGTACCTTTTCAGGGACCATCTGAGGTCAAGGAGGAACTGTGTATACATTGGTGGTCTAAAGATTATATTACTCAGTGATATCACAGTGATCTTTATTTTCATAAGTATACTCTGTGATGTATGCAGGACAGAATCGCCTAAAGGTACATTTCTCATAATGGATCTTGTTGTTAAGTGGAGCATAACTGTCTAGTCACATCCTGCCATTCACAGGGATAGGTAGATCTTCACATTATGATTTCTGGGTACACAGTTCAATCCATACTACTAGTTTGTATTATAGTTTCTACTTAATTATTGTTTGACTTTTCCATATATATTAGTCTTTTCCCCCACAGTTAGAAAAAGTCAGTCATGGTTTCCTTCATGGTGCCTAGAAGGGTGGACATATGCTATTAAGTACTACATATTTGTTGTTTAAAAACATTGGAAATAATAGAAGAAAAGCACCACATGAGAGCCATTCATTTAAATTCTGCTGATTTCAGCTCTCTTTAAAAGAAAGAATCCAGTAGCAGAGGTCTCATGTCAAGCAAAGGTCAGTGAACTGTCTGCTCGTTTGCTAAAAGCCTCGCCAGCCATGCGATTAACAGGGGCTCTCTGGTGACATGCAGTGCTGGCCTGTGCACTTGGGTGCAAGAGTTGAGGGCACCGATCTTGGCCCAACAGGTCACAGAAAACAGTGAGGGATCATAGGAAAGGGTTTTCTAAGTAATAGTCATCTGAATGAGAGGCAGGGAACACTGGGAACACATTGCGATCCCAAGGTAGTTGGTTGCATATAAAATTTTAGTTCTAGGAATGATGTTTTAAGTTCTGAAATTATGTTTAACTCTCTACTACTAAATCTAACTATATACACTTTACTATAAGTATTAAATAATTATCTTTTAAAATGTTCAACAATGAGTTCATTCGCTTGAAATAGCTTCCTTCAGTTTTTTGTGTGTTTTTTTTTTTGTTTTTTTTGTTTTTTTTTTTTTGAGACAGGGTCTCACTTTGTAGTTCAGGCTGGTTCTGAGCTCACTATGTAGCCCAGGCAAGCCTCGAACTCAGCAATCCTCCTGTCTCTGCCTCCCGAGTGCTGGGATTACAGGCGTGAGCCACCACGCCCAGCTCTGTAGTATGTGGTATTGATTGCTGGTGGGCGTGAGTCTCCAGTCCTATTTTCCATAGTTTTTAGAACCAGCATTCAAAAGAATTTTAATGCTTTATAACAGGATTATCCTAAATTCACATGACCTAAGTGCTTGCTTAATTCATTTATAAATAAAGTTGTGTGCATTCACAGAAAACCCTAAGAAAATACAAAATCCATCGAATTTCGGGACAACTATGTTTCTATCTCTTACTAGATGAGTGTCCTGGGGCCAGTTACTAAGCTCACATGAGTCTGAGATTCTCCATCCGCAGAAAAAGAATTTAAAAATCAATTTTATAGGATAGTTGCTCATATTAAATTCAGAAATGCAAAGCTTTTAGCCTAGTCCTGGCAAAATAGAAAGAATTAAAATTAGGTCAATGTATAGATTGATTTAATTTCTTCAGTTCAATACTAGTATTTATATATTTACATATTAGTATGCCCTGTATCCTGATTTCATGCTTTATGTTGGGTAAATGAGAACATACCAGGAACCAACTTGTATGGAGAGATGATCATTAACTAGGAAATTACAAAATGTATATAAAATACAAACAGTAAATGATAGGAAGTAGATGTATACAGTACTGAGATTTTTATGATGGGGGAACTATATTTCATTGTGCTATGTGGGAGAGGGCAGGAAATAATTGATATGTGTGCTGTTCACATATGTGTATGTTTAAACATATGTGTTCTGATGGCAGCAGTGGTTAGGGGAGTGTGGTGGGTGAGGAGAAACAACAGGATGAAATGAGTGCAAAGATGAGTATTTGGCAACAGCTCAAAGTCCTAAAGTGGGAAACAGTACGGGGAATTGTGGTTTACCGTGGAAGGCTACTGCAGGAACCCCCTCGAGATGAGGCTAAGGAACAGGGCAGGAAGCAAGTGAGGTAGAACCTTTTAGACTCCACTAAGTAATCTGTTTTCTGGCCTCAGAATGACAAAGGCCAGTAAACGGTGTTAGTTTGTGGGAAGGTAATCGCCATCCATCTGAGTCAGTGCAAGGATGGCTGTACTGTTTGATCCCTCAAACACCCTATGAACCAAGTTAATACTAATCTTGGCTTTGGCAATGGGAACCCTTAGCTTTGCTTCACTGGCAAGAAACTTCACTAAAACATGATGTTTACGGAGTGAATTTAACCTCACGTGCCATTTCTTCTTGACACTTTGTTAACTATCTAAAAAAAATGGGTATTGTAGTCAATAAAAATTTGTATTAGAAGTGTAGGGCATTAGCAGATCCTGTGTGGTACCTATATTTCCACAACAAAGCTCATATGTCAGTATCATGACACTGAATCTCCTTTCAGTTGGATCTTGTGTCCCCACCTCCCCAGTTTACAGAGTTGAGTTAATAAACACATTACATCCAACTGCCAATGAATTGTCTCATGTTAATTTTGGACTGCAACATGTGCCCTGTGGACATAATTACCCATGTTTAACCAAAGAGACCTTAATTGTCCTTACCACTTAAAAACCTAAATATGAAGGATTCAGGGATTTATAAGTTAGTGTAAATAAATAACTCAGTGGTAAAGGAACCTCTGTGTGTACATTTCTATAATTACCTTATTAAAACTGGTTCTCTCCTTCATTCATCCTGCCTTATTTTGTTTCAGAGTACTTTCAGCTTATCCTACTGTTAAATAGAGAATGGTAGAAAGCTTCATATCTGGCTTCTTTTTTCTTCTTGGCCCTGGTTAGCAGATTCCATTCTGGATGTTGAGCTAAACAGGTCAAACATCTCCAAGTGCATTCCACTGGTGGAGGAAAAGTTTTGCTGGTGATACATATTTTACCTTTAGGAGGAATACAGATCTAAATGACAAAGTTTAGTTTATATACACATGGGGAGAAATAGTATGTCATGAAATAGTACGGCCTAGTACTCTTCTTACTCATAAAATCCCAGGATTCTCAAAACTATGCTGTCACGCTAGGGACACACATCTCTTAGCCTAAATCAAGCCCCATGTACAATATGGTACCTCAAGGATGCACAGCTAGTCTTGCCAAAATTAATCAGTAACATCCAAGGAAACTGTTTTGCCAGATGACACAATATACAGACGATAAAGTTATAATAACTTGGAGGCAGAGGACTAAAGATAATTTGTTTTGACTGATTTGTTCTACATTCTCTGAAGTATTTTTATTTATTTTATTTTATTTTTTACCGGTAGAAAATGATAAGGCACGACTACTTGACTGATCATGCTAAACAGCTTTTGATTATTTTCTTACTTGCCTTCTTTACTTAATCTAAACCTCATGGAATAAGTAGGCTCTTAAATTTGCTAGCTTGGAGATATAAACAGGATAGGCAAGAGTTCTTGCACTAAATTTCAACTTAGTTTTTCATTAGTAAATTTTAAAATGGAGAAAGCATAGGGACCTGATATAATCATGAGTAGGAGGGGGTCCCTTTCTTCTGAGATCCTATGGAGAAGACCTTATGTTCCACAAAAATTTGTCCACTTTACAAAAAGATAATTAGAAAAAAAGAAATTGGAGTAAAAAAAAAAAAAAGCCCTTAGGAAAAAAGCTCATATACACCAACTACAACATTTTGACTAAACTGAAAAAAATAAAAAAATAATAAGGTAGGCAGGTGAGTCAATAGAGATAGATAATGAAAAAAATATGTAGTACAGTCTATATGTTGTTTAGGTTTGTATAATCTTTTATATTTCTTAGCTGAACTAAATACAGCCAGAAAGGTCAAAATACCTTGATCACCCAGAATGATATGGAAAACGATTTTTTAATTAATACCAACTTTTTTAGGGTTCCTTGGTTTCACTATAATAAAGTCAAAAGTTCAGCTGTGTAAGTTTTAAAACTGTATCCAAAAGACATTTAAAATTTTAAGTTTTTAAATATTTGTATTTTTCTCAGTTATATAAATTTTTTGTAGTAAGCCTAAATGCTGTATTAATGGAAGGCTTATCTGTGTGTTTGTCACCTTTCCTCCTTTCTTCCAGTTTTACGTGCATATGGAGATTGTTAGTATCTGAGAATATCCATAATTTTTGCTGAAATGGAAGTTGACTACATGCCTTCCAACAAAATTTTTTACAGAAGATTTCCTTACTGTTTACATCCATCCCCTGTGTTGTATTCTTCCTTTGAGGAAACCTAGCTAAGCGGGTATAAAGGAGTATGCTGAATTTCTCCATCAGAAATTAACATTTTCCTCTTTCCACCTGGAGGACCACGAGAATCCTTCCTGCTTGTCCAGCGCGTGCAGAGTCCTAGTACCCACCAGCAGGGTGCAGCTTAAGGACCTAACCTGGAGTTAGCAAGAAGGGAGGAGGCTTATGACCCTTGAACCTGCCGGGCCTCTATTGGGTTCCCCTTTTCAGGGTAGATGTAAAGAAGCAACTTGTAGCGGGTAGAGAAACCTCCTGGTCTGCAGACTGTGTGTTTTTAAGGGCCAGTTTGTACAGGGCTTGGCTGGGAAAGCAGAGCCCAACCCTTTGGGGAATGCTTGGGAGCTGCAGCCCCTGCCAGGAAGAGTCTCCAGTCTCTTGCAGTGTCAGTAGAAGCAGCATTTAGGGAAGGCTGCTCCGTGTGATTGCTGCCAAAAATAGTGTGTTCCCAGGCAGTCTTGCTGGAGCTGTCTGGGTCTTTTCATACAGTACTATCCACAGTGCACTCCTCTTTGTATCATTATGTTCAGGTGGCTTGAACACAGGTGAACCTGGTGTTTTGGCCTCACCTTGTGGTTTGGTGACTGCCGCTTTCTATTCTGACACACTGGGTTTCTGTGTTACCTTCCTCCCAGTAATCTAATGTTTGTCTTGTCCTGCTGTGTCTTCCACAGAGACAAGATAATGAAAGTCATCCTTTTAATTAACATAATACACCCTAAATGTTATGTAGAAAATTTGTTGTAATTTTACTAAAAAGGTGTTTTGGGTTTTTTTGGTTTTTCTTGAGACAGGGTCTCCCTTTGTAGTTCAGGCTGGCCCTGAGGTCACTACGTAGCCCAGGCAAACCTTGAACTCAGCAATCCTCCTGCCTCTCCCTTCTGAGTACTGAGATTCCAGGCAGGAGCCAACGGCGGACATTGTGGTGTGTGGTACTGATTGCTAGAGGGCGTGAGTCACCACGCCCAGTATTGTTGTAAATGGTTAGCTGGATCAAACCAGGGACCTTGATTTTGCTAGGCAGGCATTCCTTTCCAATTCATATCCACACAACACGCTCAAAAATGTGCATATGCAATTTTGTTCTTTTCACTTATGTTAAATTTTAATCATTTTTTTCTATGTTTGGCAGATTTGCATTTCCCACATGCATTATCTTCTTTTTTTTTTTTTTTTGAGACAGGGTCTCGCTTTGTAGTTCAAGCTGGCTCTGAGCTCACTATGTAGCCCAGACAAGCCTCAAACTCAGCAATCCTCCTGTCTCTGCCTCCCGAGTGCTGGGATTATAGGCATGAGCCACCACGCCCGGCTGCATTATCTTCTTAACCATGCAAGGCAGCTCTGATTGTTGGAAGCAGTGCTGATACCAATTTGAGGTTGACCTGATTATGTATCAGTTATTATTCTCTGTGCCATAGCAGGCATCCCCTCCTTGGGCCCCATACATGTTGGTGGTTGTCCTCACATGGTCTTGAGGCTCTAGGAAATTATATACCCTATATTTTGGAAATATTCAGCATTGAAGGACTGTGTCCTCAGCTTGGTCAGAGGGTTAGAGAACTATGATTGCTTAAAAAGCAGGCTGAGTTCGAGGCTTGCCTGTACTACATAGTGAGCTCAGAGCCAGCCTGAACTACAAAGTGAGCCCCTGTCTCAAAAAAAAAAAGTTTCTCCCTGACCTGCAAAACAGGTGGTGCCCGTGACCTGAATACCTGCAGGTCAGCTCTGTTCTGGGTGGCGAGGGCAAACGGCCACCAGAAGGCCGTAGGGCACCTGTTAAGTCACCCAGAACTTGGTCTTGGTCCTGCTCCTGTGCCGAGGAAATGGAGTCAGTATCTGGTTCTGGAAACCTTCTTTTTCCTGAGAGCTGGGCCGATGTTCCAACTGACCAACACAGTCTAAACCAGTTGAATAGATTAAATAAATTAATTGGTTGCCAAATTAGGCTAAAAAACTTAATTTGATTTAGATTTAGTTTTGGGTGTTTGATATTTCAGTATCACAGGCTCATGTGACCAGCCAAGCTGTCTTAAATTCCTGCTAGGAATACATGATTAAATATTTAATGAGGGCCATAATATATAATAGATACTCTGAAATAGGAAGAAAAAACGTTCAAGGGAGAAGGAGAACTAGGGAGGGAAGAAGAGTGAAAGGAAAGAAAAAAATGACGAGAGAAGAAAAAATGGAAACAATGTCTTTGTAAGCGAGGAAGGGTAGAGGACTTGAGGGGAGGGGAGGGCAATGGAGTCAAACAGAAGCAAGATATGTCACGTACAGCTACGAGATCCCAGTGAGGAAAATCGTCATAGTGTATACCTAAAATGTACCGATAAATTTAGATTTAGAAAAAGATTAAATATTTAAGGTTAAAACCTTTGAAGTACATTCGTCTCACCTAGGTAATATTAAAACACTAATGTCTGGACTCTAGAGTTTAAGCCAAAGTGCAGCCAAAGTTGGTCCCAAACCACTGGACTTGAAGCTTGAATGAACAGACCCTTGGACAGGGGAACGCTATTGACACTAGAAGATACTGGGGAAAAGCTCAAGCTTTCCCTTCTATGTACCTCTATCTTACCTAGAGTAAGAATGTTTCACCTATTACACAGACATCCCTCAAGTAAATCTGTTAAAAAAAATTAGTCTAGTCTTTTAAAACACCACTGTTTAACATGATTTTTTCCCTCAAAATAGGGATCAAACAGAAAAACAATTTAATTGATAACAGGAAAAGAAAAGTTAGAAAGTCCAGCTAGGAGTCATTAGAAAAGTTTTTATTCTAAAGTGCCAAATTGAAGACTGACTATATTAATTGTACATTTAAGAAAGAAGAAATTTTACATTACATTAAGATAAATATAAATGTGTTTAGCAATCAATTTTATGTTTATTTTTTCTAATTCACTGCATTTTTGTCTCATGTAGATTGTTTTTTCACATTGTCCACGATGTGTAAAATTTGGCAAGGAATGCTGTGATTTCCATGAAAATGTTTCACAAGAGTCAAAGGAATCAGATTTCGTTACAAATCTAGTATTAAAACAGACAGAACCATGTCAGTCAAGCATTCTACATTCTTTTTATGCACTGTCATTTTATGTTAGCTAAGAGTTAAGAATTAACCATGTTGAAAAAATAGTTATAAATTACCAAACTGCCAATTTGTTTCTCGTTCCCTAGCTTAATTAATTATGTAATTATTTCCCAGAATATATTTTCCTTTAGCATGCAAAGCAGTTCAACAGTCATAGGCAGTCTAGGGATCCTAGGTGCAAAGGCCCCAAGAGAAGAAGCAAGGCAGACCCTGAGTTCAGGGACCAGGCAAGCGGCCCTGGCTGTGTTTCAGGCTATCGTGGCAGTGTAGTTTCTTTCTGCACTGTGATTTTGATACAGTCTAACTTACTAAGTGCTTAATAAATATCTCAGGAGGTAAATGGATAAGTAAAAAAATGAAAGCTGCAATCTCAGCAAGGTGAATCCCAATTAATATAGAATGGCTCTATTATTTTAAATCAAAGTTTTGTAAGATATTTTGAGAGAAAACAAACATTGAAAAGAAAAAGAAAGGTAGGTCACAAAATCCAGATACTGGAGTCAAAAGACTCAGATAAACCAGTTGAAATCAAGGGTTAACCCGTAGCTAAGGGGCTCTGTGTCATGACTTTCCCTCACTGGTCCTCACTTTCTACTTCTAGAACATGAAGCTTATGTATTCCATTTATTTACTCGTTGTGTTGGTTACTTTGCTTGTTACTAGGGCCAGACACCAAACACCCACAATTCAAAGGAGGAAAGGTTTATTTTAGCTTAACTCTGTAGAGGTTTCAGTGCACAGTTGGCTGGTTCGAAGTCAGAGAGGCATGGTGGAGAAGTGTAGGACAGAAGAAACAGTCCGTGGCATGGCAGGCAGAAAGCAGCAGCCTTTCTTCTGCTTTCTTTTTTTATTCTATCCAGGGTGCAAGCCTATTGGTCAGCCGCACCCAGAATGGGTCTTCCCTCTTCAATAAGTCCATCATCCATACCAAGATCTATGTTAAACCAATCAGTGGAGTAAAGCAATTTCACAACCTGTGATCCAGAAACACAAACTCGGGATCTCATCACTCTCAGAGTTCCTCCTGTGACTGCATGGGGCTTTGAGAGGACAACTACATATAAGTGAGACATTCACTGAGCCAGTTTTGCTGAATGATTCTTAACTATTAGTGACTTTGCTACTTCAAAGAAAGAACCTGATAAACCAGATAAGCCATAACTCTTATACTCTTGGTTCTCACAGTTTGGAATGGACGGGAAATTCTACCAAGTAACACCATGAATGTAATTAATATTTTTGTGCTGGCTTTTGACCATTTTATCCAAAGGTCTGTATCTTGCACTTCCTCTCTCTCTCTTCTCTTCTGAGACCAACTTCTGAGGCTGGAGTTTCCAGGCTTCCTATTTATTGATGTTAGATAGATAGACACCTCTAGTATACTGGAGGTACTAGTGAGCATTCTGAGAGATGAAGAAAGAAACCAAATGTTTTCTTCTTCCTTCCCAGTCAGCATCTCAAATAGTGGTCATATGTCTTTCCAGGCTCCTGCTTCAGCCAAGTGATCACAAGCATTACAAATATCAGCTGTCCTCTTCTCCTTCTGACCAGGGATATAGTGGCTACCTGTCATCTCTAAACTCTTGGTGGCCTCATAGTCCATTATTTACCATCTCAATTCTTCCATCACCTGTATGGTGAATTATATCCATAATTTGACTTTTTTAAAATAAATGTTTCACTTTTTTAAAGTTAGGTATTTATTATTAAGCTCAAATACAAGTGATAGTGGGAGACCCTATATTAGAAGTCAAGGAAAGTTTATCCGAGAAGTCAAATTCAAATAAAACCATAGCATAAACAAACATCTATTAATGCAGAAAGTGAAGAATATTCCAGATCATTTGCAAGGTTGGGGTAAGGTACATTTAGGAACTAAAGATGTGACTACAAGGGACCCTTAAGTTACAACTGTCCTGGTTTATGAACAACTTGAATTATGACCAGAATATACTAAGTGAATTATTGCTGTTTCCGGAAAATTATGCATGTTACACAATCCCTTTTATTATGAAAAGATTAGGTAAGGAATATTCTGGGTGAATCAGAGCACATTATGGGTATTTCCATTGTTTTTTATGAGAAAAATAATCTTGATTTAAAATCAACTTGAGTTACAACTAGCCCTTGCAAATAAATTGAGTTCACGAGTCAAGAATCCACTGTATTTCTTCTGGGCAAAAATAGTCTTAACCTACAACCAATTTGAGTTACAACCACCCCTCATGAACAAATTGAGTTCATAAGTCAAGGGTTCACTACAAGAATATGAAGTATAAAAAAGAGGAATGGCAAAAATATTAGTGGACCTACATCATTTGAGGATTTGGAAGATATTACAGGGAAATGATGGGAGTACCTGTGCTTTTTTTTTTTTTTTTTTTTTTTTTTTTTTTTTTTTTTTTTTTTTTTTTTTTTTTTTTTTTTTTTTTTTTTTTTTTTTTGAGACAGGGTCTCGCTTTGTAGTTCAGGCTGGCTCTGAGCTCACTATGTAGCCCAGGCAAGCCTCAAACTCAGCAATCCTCCTGCCTCTGCCTCCCGAGTGCTGGGATTACAGGCGTGAGCCACCACGCCTGGCTATTTGTGCTTTTTGAAGTCAGTGTCCACCTTGGGTAAAATTGCTTGTAAAAGGGACAAGGAACCACTTAGAAGGTTGCAGATGGTGATGTTGGTGTGGGAAGAATGATGCTCCAGAAAAGAGAAAAAGATGAGGCAATGAGAGTTTGCATGTCTTGGGATCTGACTGGCTCTCAGAGACAAAGCTGGAGATGGGCAGTTGTTCTCAGAACTCAAAATAGAGCAACTGGATAGATTGAACCCAGCAAGGAAAAATATTGGAGGAGAAAAAGTTTCATGGTTGAGCTTGAGGAATGTGTGGGCTACTCCCGGGTGAACTTGTCCAGGAGCTGGGTGTACAAGATGTATCTGGACCTCAGGAGACAGGTCTGAACCAGAGAAATTGACTGGGACTTGTTCATCCACAGAAGTTATTTAAGGCAATATTCAAGGTTACAAAAGCAGGCCCGTCTCAGTCCTGATACATGCCAAAATTTAAGGGGAAGATAGAAGAAGAGACTGAAAAACCCAAAGAAGTAAACAGAGTTAAGAAAAAAACCAAGAAGATTGGGGAAAGAAGCCTTTCTGAAAGGAGGGAGTAACCCACAATTTTGGAAAGGCTCCCTGGAGTTAGTGAAACAGGTTGCTTGTTGATTTCTTAAGAGAAATTCCTATAGTGGTAGGAGTAGAAACCAGACCAAAGTGGGTTGAAGTGTAACTGTGAAGATAGAATCAATGTGGTGGATATAAACCAGATTAAGAAACTAGGCTCAGAGTGAAAAGGAGGTAATAATAAGTTTGTTTTGTTTTGTTTTGTTTTTTTGCTTTTTGGAGACAGGGTCTCGCTTTGTAGTTCAGGCTGGCCCTGAGCTCACTATGGTGCCCAGGCAAGCCGCCGCGAACTCAGCAATCCTCCTGTCTCTGCCTCCCAAGTGCTGGGATGACAGGCGTGAGCCACCACGTCCGGCATTGTGGTATGCGGTGTTGATTGCTGGTGGGCGTGTCTCCACACCCAGCATTGTATGTGGTTACCGGGGATCGAACTCAGGTCCTTGCGCTTGCGAGGCAGGCGCTGGAACCACTGAGCTAACCCTCCAGCCCAATAATAAGTATTTTTGTAGTACGGATTGAGGGAGATTTGGGGGGAATCCTCATACAAGAGATTTTTTTTTTAAAGAGGAAGAAAAAAATAAGAATAGTGGGTGTAGCTGAACTTGCGAAGCTGTTAAGACTGAAACCCAAACACTGATGGACAGATGTGCCTGAGATGGTATCAGGAGGTCAAAGAGAGATGGTGAAAGTGTGTGTTGCTGCGCGACCGCGCTGGCTGGCCATGGCAATGTTCCCTTCTGATGGTTACTATTTTCTTTATGAGTAGGAACATCATCTGCTGTGTGGGGGAAGTGGGAGATGAAGAGTGTGAGAAGAAAGGGCACTCACTGTGGTCTCTGGGAACGTGAGAGAGAAAGCTGCTTAATAGCTGTTAGGATTCTAAAACACAAGCATGGCACTTGGGTTATTTAGGAAAACTTAGCTGTTTGTTTAGGAAATTTTAGCTGCCCTGCCTTTCTGCTTTTTGACTCTTCTGACTGCTGTAGAGCTTGTAGTAACCTTTTGACCACTAGATGGAAACAGTGCACTCTGTGCACCTGCCCAGGTCAGCAGATACTGAAGGACTGATAGATTGAGTGAACTTAAAGTGAATCAAATCTCCTTTGTAAAGAAAAGAAATCCTAAATAATCCATTGCTTGACTTTACATACGATAGAGAAAGACTGTAGAGCCACAGAAACCTCAGCACACTGATGATTTGCTTTCACACCAAGTATATTGTTCACAACACTCCATCTCTTCCAAATCTTTGCTTTAAAAATGCTAATCAGTTGGCACCAGAAGAACATCTACAAAGTCAGAATAAAGCTTTTGGCTTAGCATTTTATCTGAAAATAAACCAGATATTTCATCGCTCTGGATATAAGTATAGTACACATAATCAGAAAGTTGGAAGTATCTCTGGTAAGTGGCAAATACTACACAGCAATTGGGTTCAACTACCCAGCTGCCATTTGTCAAAGGTATGTATGGCCTTGAGTGACAGAAATGCTAGATGTTACTCTCAGTCTACTTTTTAAAATTCCTACGAATATCATGACAGTTGGAGTGATTCAAGGAAGTGATTCGATGGCGTTCCCAAGCTTTTTCAGTGTCCAGATGGAGAACACTGTGTTTGTGTGAAGTGGCTTTTTCCTGCGTCTGTTCACGACCATCCCATGACAGGAGACAGAGAGAAAACCTAGGCCAAAAATACACGTTAGAAAAGTACTACAACTAGAAGTGTTCTGTTGACAACTGTGCCCCAGTCGTTTGATGTATGTCTCTGTCCTTTGAAGAAAATCACAGATGTCATTAGCAAAAGGATTTGGGACAGTTAAGAGATGGGAGGTAAGAAGGGATCTGAGTGTGAATAATTAATACAAAGTCTTCCAGTTAGGTGAGCAATGCTTTTGCACAGCATGGTCAAGACTGCATTGGGAGGAGTGGTTTTATTTCATTAATTTCACACTTTTGAACAGACTCAGGAAGGAAATTGCACAAGCTTAGTATGAAAGATGACTGTGGAAAATTGCTGGCACACAATTTTCTTAAATATTTCTGGGTGATTAATACAGATTTGGAGTGACCAAACAATTTGCTGTCCAGGAGCAAAAAGAAGACTACTAATAATTTCACAAGAAAACAGGAGGAAATCCAGTAACGGGCAAAGCAGTACTGCCTCAGCTAAACCAGGAAATGCAGGTCCTGCGAAAGCTCCTACTGAAGAGGCACCAGCGCCTCGCGCTTGCGCGTACGCTCTTTAGTCCGCAGTCTTGGTGTACCCAACCCTTGTTTTCCCACCCTTCATTTTCACAGTTGAGAAGCAGGACCTCCTGGCCTGGGTTGACGTCAGGAGGCAACGCTTGAGTGGGAGGCGGTGAGCTGTGACAGCTGTGCCTAGGGAAAGGCTTCTTGTTGCTGGTATTCCCAACCTACAGCGTTGTCCTCTCCTTTCTCTGTGTTAGCTTGTGGGGAAAGAAAAAAAAAATTAAAACTCACTACTATAAACTTTGGAATTGTGGCTGCAGTTACCTCTGTTGTGAATTTTCATGTGTTATTGAGATGAGATGGGAAACAGTTCCCTGATATATCTTGAAAAAGGATAGAACTTCGTTACCCACTTCCCGGCACTCCCCGGGCTTCCGTGCTGGGAGAGTAACCCCAGGGTGAGGCAGGGGGAGCCCGGAGCCAAGTACAGAGAAGGGGCCTCGGGGAAGGGAAGTCAGGAAACCACGTCAGTGAGGCTGAGGAACGAACGCAGGGACGTGCCACAGAAATTCCGGCCTCCAATGCAACCAGGGATTCTCTCAGAGTTCATTGTCCCAAACCTTGCAAGAGGTTAGAGAAGTTTCCATTTTGCTTCGCAGATTGGGTTTGTATTTACAAACACAAAATACCTTGGTCAGCGTGCCTTGAGTGAAAGAAATGCCAGTGAGTTCTGTCCCCCTGCCCCTGGCTACTGGGGTCTTGTTCTGTTTCAGTCAATCTACAGTAGTTGCCCTAGAGAAAAAAACCACCTTCATTATTTCGTGAACTACAACCTCCATTTTCATTCCTGCTCTTGTTACATGTCCTTGGCTGATAGTCCACACGTCTGTGCTCTTTTAAACCTCTTTTCATTCTGGAGCAGAGGTTAGAGGAATGTCCCGGGGAGACATGAGCCCTACAGAGCACAGGCAGAAATGAGGAGATGGCGGAGCCACACACTGCCTTTAAAAGCCTCTTCTCAGAAATGCTCACGTCTTTGCACTCATAGGCCACAGGCTAAGCAAGTCGCTGCCTGGGTGAGTTGATGTCAGGAAGCTCGGAAAGCCCTTACATGGATTGGTAAGAACACAGTCTGTCACTTTCTTCCACATTAATTTTAAAGAGTAAAACTTTTAATATCCATTTTTAGATACTGGCTCTCATATTTTCCTTGATTCTACTTCCGCATTCTGATGAATTACCCTTTTCCTCTTGCCTGTGCATGTCAACTCATGCATCCGTGTAGCAGTGCTTTCTAATACTGTACTGTGCTTGGTGTGTTTGTCTTTGTCACTCAATTATGGGTCTTCTTTTTTTTTTTTCTTTTTTTGAAAAAAAAAAAAAAAAGGGTCTCACTTTGTAGTTCAGGCTGGCCCTGAGCTCATGATGTAGCCCAGGCAAACTTTGAACTCAGCAGTCCTCCTGTCTCTGCCACCCGAGTGCTGGGATGACAGGCGTGAGCCACCATGCCTGGCACTGTGGTATGTGGTATTGATGGCTGGTGGGCGTGAGTCTCCACGCCCAGCATTGTATGTGGTCACGGGGGATTGAACTCAGGACCTTGCACTTGCGAGGCAGGCGCCAGAACCACTGAGCTAACCCTCTGGCCCAATTATGGGCCTTTTGAAGACAGGAGCAATGTGACAGTCATCTCTGTGGTTGGCATAAACCAGGCCCCCCTTTATGGCTTTTATTGACTATTAAAGCATAAAGTGAGGGAGGGGGGAACATCTGCTCTCTCTCTACTTAGACCCCTTACTCTCTCCTTTATTCTTTTATAAGCAAACTTCTAAAAGAAGTAGAACTCACAATGAAATCTTGAAGAATGACCTGAAGTTTTCTAAGTGGGCATGTAGAGAAAAGCAAATCCAGGGAAGAAGCTAAGAGGTTCAGTGATAGTCTGCTAAGCAAATCTAAAATCCCTGAACTTTGAATCGCCAACATGAGTTCATATGACAGCGAGCCTGGCCACTGACCATCCTCACAGTGCTGGAGGACTGAGGTGATAACCTGCCAGAGTGATGTCCACGGCCCCAGAAACCTGGCCCTCATGAGGTTCTCCTCAAAGCAAGTCCTTATGCTACCTACACAGTCACTAAAAGAGCATGTCAACTATTACCTTTTTTTCATTTCTAACCTAAATTTTACTGATCACATCTCAGTACCTGCCCCATCAAAAAGTTGAAAGCATGAATATCTGATATTGGCTTTTGAAGTTATACAGATTTTACTTTGCTATTTTTAAAAAAGTAAATAGAAGAGGAGAGGGAGCAGATTTAACTAGAGTACAGCTAACATATTTTATAATGGAATTTGAACCTGCTTAAATAATGCTTGTTGAAATTTCAACAGTACCAGTATCTTCACAGCATACTGATCCTGTTTTCATATTTGGGGGGGGGGTCCTCTCCTAGACTTGTGTTTCTCCCACCTTAGTCTCCCAGAGTTATGGAATTATGGGCATGATCAACCATGTGCAGTTGAGAAAGTCTTCATGTGCACAGTGAAAGTATCCTGTAATGGTAACTTCTTAAAATGTATTCCAAATGTCTTCAGTCTTAGACACTTTTGTTTGTTTATTTGGCAAACAGTTTTTTATTTAGTCCTTAAAATCATTTAGGATATACCTATTTGAATCTGTGTACTATATATATATATTTTTTTAATATATTTTTTAAACAGTCACTTGTGTTACTTTATAAGTATCATACTTAGTGATTACTTAAGGTTAAAAATAAAATGATCTACATATTAAACATAGTATGTAATATTTTATATATAAAAGATTATATCATATTATACAGACGTATGGTTCAATAATAAAATTATAACTTTTAGAGCAGCTTTCCACTGAAAATTTCCATAGAATTTCCTGAGCAAATGTTTCTATTATGTTAAAAACCAAAACTGGTAAACTGTTCTAGATCAGTAATTTAGTTATAAAGCCTTCTGTCTTACACCATGGGAACTACTTTGTACCTAGTCAGCACTCAGCTATTTATGAACAGAGGGGCACAAGTAGTTAGTGATACAAGATAGGTGTAAAATCACTGATGTGCAAAATTCCATTTTTACTATTTCTAACCATTGAAAATGTATTTTGAAGCAAAAGGAATTATTATATTTTTCAAAATTTATTATGTCCTTTTTCACACACACTGAGTATAATTCCTGACTCTGAAATTTCTTAAGAATCTGTAAGCTTAATTAAGACTAGACTGAATCTATGCCTGTATGTTATTTGAAAATTCTACTCGCAAGGTTATCGTTTTCTAGTGTGTTAATTTTTCTGTATGATGTCAAAAATTTTTTATTCCATCTGTTGGTAATATCAAGGTCATGTGGAAGGTCTTTGTGAATTCTCAATAAATAATTGATTTTCTTTAAAACTACAGGAGACATTGGGCCGGAGATTTAGTTCAGTGGTTCTGGCACCTGCTGAGCAAGTGTAAAGTCCCTGGTTTGATCCCTGGTAACCACATACAACAATACTGAGCATAGTGACTCACACCCACCAGCAATCAGTACCATATATCACAATGACAGGCGTGGTGGCTCACGCCTGTCATCCCAACACTCAGAAGGCAAAGGCAGGAGGATTGCTGAGTTCCAGGCTTGCCTGGACTACATAGTGAGCTCAGGGCCAGCCTGAACTACAAAGTGAGACCCTGTCTCAAAACAAAACAAAACAAAACAAAACAAAAAATACTACAGGTATACATACTCAGGCATCTGTGCAGAGCTAATTTAATGACATATAGAGATTGGAGACAGTGTAATCAGAAACTTTAGACATCTAACTGTAAAGCGGATTAACAATATATGTCAGTACCACTGGGAAAATATTTCCTGGCATAAATTCAATATATGTTGTGTTAGTGCATGAAGAATGTACTATTAAATAATACTTCCTTTGCTAAAATTGACTGTATCGATCTTGGTTTCTGTGCTTATCTGTATTGGTAAATGAACACATTTTTTCATAGTATGGCAAGTAATTGTTCATAGATAACAAATGAGGTAATCTCAGTGTGACTGGAATTCAAGTTAAGTGTTTTGTAAAGGATGAGAATGGTTATCAGAAATGATAGGAAATTTTGGGGAAGACCAAGGTACACTCTAGTTAATGTTTTGATTAGAATTTGACTGTGTGATGACAAATTTACTTTTTTCCCAACTCAGTTTCACTTACTGCCTTCAAGTCAAATGCTCATACAAGGCAGGAGGATATCTACCCAACATAGATAGTCTTATGGGGCTTGCCACACTGACAGGAGGACACCTGCCCATTCTAGAGGGGGTAACCCATATTCTGTTCATATTTGTAAATTTTGAAAGGAAGCGCCCGTTTCAACTGTTATGTAGTATTTTTGGTGTGCTGTAAGTGAAAAAGCTAACTGTTTCCTGGGTAACTTAGATCTGATGGTTTATGTGTGATCCGAGGATCAATTCACCTGCTCCATGCTATGCTTCTATGGTGCAGCACTGCCCTTTGCTTCCCTTCTGTGTTCACATCATATCCCAGCTCATGCACAGCTATGAGTGCTGTGCACTGCAGGTGGCTTGTCCCCCAGGCGCTCCTGGATTGGAAACGGGACAGTGTGAAAGGCAGTGGATACTAGAGTCTAGAGGTGAGTCAGTGGCAGGGAGTGCTGCCTTCTGAGGGATTAATGCTCTTCTCTCAGTGAGTTCTCTTAAGAGTGGGTTGTTTTACAGGATAGAATGGGTGTGTCTTCACTTTCTGGCTTTCTGTCACACTGTG
Organism: Thryonomys swinderianus; assembly: GCA_004025085.1. NCBI lineage: Eukaryota > Metazoa > Chordata > Mammalia > Rodentia > Thryonomyidae > Thryonomys > Thryonomys swinderianus. The sequence continues at coordinate 2,626 of PVIC010000131.1, read as the reverse complement.
ATTGGTGTCCCACATGCTTCTGTCACCACCGTGCAGTCCATCAGATGGTGTTTATCACAGCTGAGCAGATGCCAGCATCTTACCCTTGAACTGCCCAAACTCTGAGCTAAAGAAATATATTGTCTTTATAAATTATTTAGCTTTAGGTCTTTTGTTATAACAGTGGAAAAATGGAATAATAAAATGAGTAGGTCTCAAAGTCTGTAGCCAACTCCTAGGTTTGTATATAATAGGATGGATTTGATTAGTGTACACTATAATACATATCCACAAATATCACACTGAACCATATTAACTCTTACAATTGATGCATGTTAATGAAAATAAAATATAATAGGAAAGATAAACCCCAGAGAATCTCTCCTATTTTTCTCACTAAAGATAAGAATCCTAAAGGTAAAAGAAGACTTAACTTGTCAACTATGAACTTCTAAACAGTAAGGTTACTGGCTAAAATCATATCTTCCCTGTAAGTAGGGTAACATTAAAGGAAGGCACTATATAATGAATTTAGATATTTTTCTACTTGACCTCAAGTATGAAGTCTTGGTAACTTATTGTAGAAGACAACAGCCTCAGCCTTGATACCATCAGAGAAAAGGTAGACATTTTCTCATTTCCGTGTTTCTCTTATACTCTCCACATTAAGTGAAGTAGGTTTCTCTTCCCCTTATTGCCTGTTTTCTATCACCTTTTCATCATAAAGGTCAACAGAAAGAAAAACATACTTCTCCAGTGATTAGGCTTATTGCATAGAATATATGAGGATAAATACATAAGCCAGGGTTAAATGCCACATGTATCTATGCTGCTGGTAAACATTTGTGGTTTAAAAAAAATACTTCATTGAATAATTTAGAACATGCTTGTACCATCTGTTCTCTTGTGGATTAACATTGCCCATGACAGTGAAATAATCACATGTTAAATAAATTCTATGTATTATACTCTAATATTTGTAATAGTAATGACATTGGTCATTCAAATGGTTTGGACTTCTCACTCTCCATGTAACTACACCATTGATTTTCCTGTATTTGAAGGGGAACAGCTGAGTTCGTGCTTTTTCCTAAATGCAATATGCAGTTCAGGAATTTTTCATTTTTTTATGGAGGTAAAAATAAACTGCCAAAAGATACCATCTCTGAAGGTAACATGAAAAACTGGGCATTCTGTTTGCCATCTTTGCTTATTTTTATCAGCACTTAAGAAAAGTGATCAGATTCTCATACTCACCTTGCAGAAACTATGCAATTGATTTTGTTTTAGGAGTTCTGTTTGCCTTGAATGATACAAGGCAAAAAGTCTCTACCAGTTTGTTTCAGGATGGATTTTGATTTTGCTTTCCCTGAGCTTTTATCACATTTTTGTTTGAGCTATACACTATGTACTATTTCACCCTCACCACAAATTTTTTCATGTATTTTAGACTTTTCTCCTCAAAAGTATTATAAACTTTGAGGGCAGAGCCACTTCATTCTCTTTCTATAACTCTCTGCTAGGTTTTTACATAAGCAAACTTATGATTAAATGATAATGTTTAAAACAGCAGGGAAAATAAATGTTTCTTCTGGTAGCACATATTGAAAATGGTAGTGGTCAGTGACTCCTTCACCTCACACCTAGGTCGGGTGTGTTACTTATCTGCCCGAACCTTGAGTTACTCTGCTGTGAACTCACGTGGCAAGAAGGCAGGTGTGGAAGGCCCCTCAAGGACATTTCAAAGTTCTCCAAACAAGCACTCAGCACTCAGTGACCTCCTTCTGCCTGGTAACCTTTCTGTGTCATTGTAGACATCATATTTTCTCATTACAGTCACAACCATCTTTATTTCCTAAGAGAAGATGAACTAAGGAAGGCATCATTATTTGTAAAACTTCTCCATTAAATCACTCCGTCTTTTCATCTCCAGATAAAATGGTGTCACCTGTTTAAACATTTATTCTCTGTCCCATTTTATTCTTCTCTGAATTTTCTCAGTGTCAGTCTTCCCACTGAATGTGGGCGCTTGCATAACCGAGGTGTCTGTAACAGGAGATTGTGCTCAGTGAGCCTGATGTTGCAATTTGACCTTCTTGCTTTTGTATTAAGCTGTGAACTTGCTGATTCGCTACTAACTTGTCTATGACGTACATCTGATGTTGTGAAATCTCTTCACTGTCCCTCAGTATGTGTCTGTTTTTTGATGTTCCCCACAAGTAGCATTGCTTTGGTCCCAACTAAATTGGTTTTTCATGTTACTAAGTCAATTTAATATCTGAATGATCTTCAGAGATGCTGTCTTTGTTTTACTTCTTTCACAGAGCTTTGGAGTCTCAACAAAATTTCTAGTCTCACAGTTCATTTTTATTTATATTTCCTAATTTATACAAGATTAGTCATAATGGGCCGGAGATTTAGCTCAGTGGTTCCAGGGCCTGCCTCGCAAGCGCAAGGCCCTGAGTTCGATCCCTGGTAACCACAAACAATGCTGGGCGTGGTGACACGTGCCCACCAGCCATCAATACCACATACCACAGTGCTGGGCATGGTGGCTCATGCCTGTAATCCCAACACTCTGGAGGCAGTGGCAGGAGGATTGCTGAGTTCCAGGCTTGCCTGGGCTACATAGTGAGCTCAGGGCCAG